>CAJVPK010000002.1:0-169152 GCA_910592015.1 Diversispora eburnea | reverse complement strand
AAGTTGCTAAAGAAAAAAAAGAAATTACACTTAAAATGAATACAATTATACCAATAACATTGGTAGATATAAATATACCATTATCTGATGATATAAATTCTGAAGTACATATTGATAATATTGAAATTATTAATAATGTACAACAATCAGTTGGAAAAGGTGGACAAAGAAATATTACCAATATTTTAAAATATTTTAATACCAATTCTTATTGAAAAAAAAATATTGGATACAAAAAATCCTGAAATACATTTACGTATTTCAGGTGATGGCAGAAATGTAGGATGAAAAATTAATCATGTTATGGTTACTTTTTCTCTTCTTAATGATATTGAACATATATTTCATCCAGAAAATCACTACAAAATACAGGTATTGAAAAATATGAAATATTATATAATACATTAGAACAAATAACCTTGGAATTGAGAATGCTAAAAGACAAAGGTTTAAAAGATAATCAAGGTAGAGAATGGAGAATTGAACTTATTTTTCATCGGACTGAAAGTTTCTTGTAATGTGTTTAGGAATAAATTCAGCAAATAGTAAATATTTTTGTCCCTGGTGTGAAATATCAAAAGAACAACAAGGTGATTTTTCATATGAATGGAAAATTAGCAAATCTATGGAACAAATTAAACAAGATTATATATCTTATCGAGGACATATTCGACCAGCAATATTTAATATGATTCCATTACACAATTGGATTCCTGATGAGTTTCATGTTATGTTACGTATTACAGATGTTCTTTGGCGATTAGTAATTAATGAACTTAAATCAAGAAATACATGGGGTGATCAAGCTAGAAATGTAATAATTGATGAAATGAAACGTATTAATGTTAGATTTCTTTTTTGACAAGAAATGGGAACAACAAATTGGCAACATACATCTTTAATGGGACAAGACAAATTAATTGTACTTCAAAATTTTAATTTGTTTAAACTATTTCCAAATTCAAGAGCAACTCAAATTAAAAATTTATGGAATAATTTTTATTTGCTTTACAAAGCAATAAAACTGATGCATCACAATTTACCAAAGATGCACGTACATGGCTACATCAATTTTTGAATCCTAATTATCCTAACTCTATTCCCAGTAATCATTTTTATCAAGCTGGTGATATAACACCATATATGCATGTATTAGTTTATCATATTCCAGAAATGATGAGTATTCATTATCATTTTGGTTTAGCAGCATTTTCTTGTTCAGCTGTAGAAAAAAAAAATCATCAACAAGTTTCCCATTTTTTTAAAAAGACAACAAAAGATGGTGGTGTGGGAAAAGAAAGAAAATCTGCAATTTTGGATATTCTTGAATATGAAAATAGACAATTATACTTTAGTAATAATAATGAGTTAGATTCAGTGCATGTATCAAAACGTTTACGCATTGAACAATTTTAAATACAATATAATGTAATAAAATGAGAGTGTGTTTTATAATAATAAAATAATTGTAATTAATTGATGATCGCTAAACCATGATCGCGAAACCATAATCGCAAAACCATGATCGTGAAACTATTATGTAATTAATATAAATATTATTGTACGAATTTTGTGCAAAAATTTATATAAAATCGTACAGTACAAAATAGCGTTTCGTACCGTTCAGTTTATTCGTCACGTCGTTAACAATAATCACGTGAAAATCAAATTTTCACTAATATAAAAGTATATTTACATTCTGAATTTTTTAAAAAATGAATACTTTTAATAATTTTTCTAACGAAAAAATTTTGGTTAATGAAATCGGTGACCCTTTAGTTTCCTCAGATTTTGAGTTTAACGATAATAGTACAGAGGAGGTACGCGCGACACTGTTCGGAATAACTTCTTTTTCTGGTAAATTTTGTTTAATAACTTTCACTCGACAAAATTTCAAAGGTATATAATGAAAGTTATATGAATTGTACATGTTTAACAATTAATATATATATCAAATTATATAGAAAAGACGGTGAATTTTAATCCAAATGAAGATATCGATAATAATATTTTGCCAGTTCCAGAAATGTTATCTGAACCAGTGGATGTTATAATGGAATCCTTACCGGATTTTTCTACATTTAAATTACCAATGAAAAGCGAAAAATCATCAAATGAAGATAATAAGACTTATAAAACTCATAGTACAGATTCAAATTCGACATCTGAAAAAAGTCAAGATTTAATATCGAACGTTTCACCTTCAATTTGGGAAACTGTATTAGTTGATTATAATAATGATGTGCGTCAAATGATTTCTTGGGAGTCAATAGGAAAATCTAATTTTAATGTAAATGGGACTTCACCATATTTAACCGAGGCAAATATATCAACTTATGAAGCTGTGTGGCAGAATCATTTTTATCATGAATTTTCTTTCGGTAGTACGGGAATTGCGATACATCAAGAAATTTTGGTTCAGGATATTTTATTCTTGGTTTTAGGAACTCCTTCAAAATTATTTTCATATGATCCAGTAAAACGAATTTTTCATCCGAACGTTCCAAATATTCGCATACAAGGTTGTAGTGCCAAGAATATAAATAAGTCAGTCAAATGTTTTGATCTTTATTCAATGACAATAATTTTTCTCAAAATTTTATTGAATTTTAATTTGTTATTTATTTAATTTAGTATTATGAACCGATTTTTGAACTTTGGAACCCATATTATACGTCTAGAAACTGTCGCGGAAAGTTGCACAAAGTCTGCTCAGTAAGTATATTCTATTTGATCACATAAATGTTAATAATATATTTCAACAAAATTAAATATAAAATCTAGTTTATATGGGTTGACTGGGGTCGCATTTGGTCGTTCTCTCGCTTCATTCGTTTCTTTTATGCGAAAATCTATATCGGCAGTGTCCGAAAAACTAAATGGAGCCGATAATATTAAAATCGTTCGATTATATCACACCATGGATGAATCCTCATTAATAGTTGAAAGGATTGCGACGTTTTGTTGTTGTGTATGTATTAAATTACATTAACTTTCGTGAGATCGAATTAATGTTTCATATAGTAATTAAAGTTTCATTTTATTTTATTTTATTTTATTATATTTTATTTTTTTAGGATGTGGCAGATTCAAGGCATTCAATGTTGTCAATTGATCAAAAAGAGCAAAAAGAACAAGAGGGATTTTATTTACCTTTTGGATCAGGAATATTATCAGAAATTTACTCAACCGCCAAATCAATTGATGCAGCTCGTTCCCCTCTCCACAAATCTATTCTATTAGCCTTCCTAAAACAATCAAGTGAACCATTATTTCATATGTTAAATTCATGGCTCGGAGTAGCTTCCTCATCTACACTTGCCTTATTACCTATTGATACACCAAAAGGTGAATTTTATGATCCATATGAAGAATTTTTTATCGCCAATTTTGAGATAGATACATCTTTCATAAAACACGATGGTGATGGATTTTGGCAACATAAGATAAAAGTCGACGAAAAAAATGTCTTACCTATTTTTATTTCTCCTGAACTTGCACGAGATGTTCTTGAAGCTGGAAAATCTTTAAGATTGTTACGAGATTGTAGGCCAAATCATCCTTTATTCGATTCAAGCACCATATTAGATAAGATTACTGGTAAACTAAAATGGGGCATAAATTTGAAATGGCTCTTCATTCAGGGAGATATTGATGAGTAAGCTATTTTTGTGATGTAATATTTTATTTGATTTATTTAACAAAATACTTGTCCATCCGAATAATTTTATAATATATAATTATATATTTTAGAATGCAAGATCAACTTCAAAATTATTTTCGCGAAATGATTATTGCTATTGTTACTCAAGGTGAACGTCGTAAATCGGAAATTTCAAATGTTACCATTGTCGCTGATCCCAATTTAGATGAAGATTCTACTACGGTTTTGATAGAGAGATTATTACAAGTCCAATCTTCAACATCTTCATATGCGCACAAAGATTATATTCTTCCATTAGTAGCCATCACCGAGCAAGTCGTCGCACGTACCATCCTTTGTCATTGCCGATTAATCAACGCATCAATGCTTTCGAACTTTTTCCACGATCTTGGCCTTCGTGCTCATTTAAACGTTCTAAGAGATTTCATGCTCATGGGAAATGGAATATTTGTTTCCGGATTATCTGATACATTATTCAATAGTGACAATATTAGCTATGATAAAAATTTTTTCTCATCGGGCAATACTCACGTTAATTTCGAATGGATAATGGCTTTGAGCGCAGTAATTGCAGAGGCTGTGTCATCAGAAAAGAAAGATTTTGAAAAAAACGATTCTAATCAAATCATTGATTCTCGGGGCAAAGTGAATGATTTAGATAATATACTTATGTTTGGAATTAGAAGTGATGATGATCCCACCTTTGAAGAAACTAATGATCCAAATTCGTTGGCCGCCTTGGATTTTCTATATCTCGAATATAAACCACCTTACCCAATAAATGTAATAATAACGCCAACCATACTCAAAAAATATAACGTTCTTTTCAAGTTTCTTTTACGTGTATTACGATTGAAAGTAATAGTCCAACAAATATTTCGTCTTACACACGAACGATACAATTTTGGTGATAAAGAGGAATCTGCCGAAGATCATAATCTTATACATAGATTCCGATTTGAAGCTCAGCAATTTGTTTCTGCAATATATGGATACATTTTCGATATAGCGATTTTTTCTACATGGAAACATTTTATGAAAAGACTTGACAAAATTGCAAAGGAATCTGAATTCGAATTACCAAGAGGACATTTGGCAGGAGAGGGTAGTAGTGATGCTACTAGTTATTATGATGATCAATCACAATCTGATTCATTTTCAAATGTGAAATCCGAAGATTTAGACGAAGAATTTAGTGATGATATAGCAGTGGCACAAGTTAAAGATTTAGCGTCATTACTAGAATATCATGATTATATATTAAATCGATTGTCATGGCAATGTCTACTTAAAAGAAAACAATTGCCATTGCATAAATTTCTTAATGGAATCTTTACGACCATACTTGATTTTGCACGCCTCTTAAAATTACGACGGAGTTATCAATATAATTTAACGCAGAGGAATGATCATTGGAATAAGATTAAAGTTTTGTATTCAAATTTTCGAAAATATTCAGCAGTATTTCTGAATTTACTTATTGAGTTAGAATCAAGTGGTAATAATAAAATGGGTGTTCGTCGTAAAGAAAGCGGATCACAATTTCGTGATAAGATAGAAAATCAATTTAATTTAGAAGGATATTTACATCATTTAGTATTAAGATTAGATTTTAATGGATATTATTCACAAATTTACAATAGAGAATTAAATAAAAAATCGAAATCATAATTTTTATCGTTACTATAATATTTTACAATTGTAAATATGAATTTATACACTATTCGCTATATTATACCATTTAATTACTTGATAGAAAAGGGTCATAATCTTTTCAAATCAAATAAATTTTTTCTGCAACACTGAAACAAAAATAAAATATTTGTTTCCTTAAATAAAATTACCAATAATTCATAAAATTTAATTTTACTCTGAATTCTTTATACAAATTCAATGTCAAATCTAAATATTTATGAAGAAATTGATTGCTCGTCTCTTTTCTGCTGATGAAGAAAAGAATTTCCTTCGCAATTACTTCATTGATAACCGTGAGAAATAATTGAAATAATTCTTCTTGTAAAATTGATCAAGAGAAAATTACTTTCTTGAAAAGAATAAAAGTATAAAAAGCTATTCATACTATATTGTCTTATTTTATATTATATATTTATTGGGAAGAAAATATACAAAAAATTGGTTTTCTTTCATTCCATTTTGTTATTTATTTATCTTTTTGAGAGAGTACTTATATATTGTTTACGACTTTCCAATAATCAAAAAAAAAAGAAGAGTCAAAATTATTGATTGGCATTACAAACAAAATTGAGAAATACGGAATTCAAAGAAGGATATAAAAATGTTAGGGAAATTGCAAAAAAGATTTATATTAATAATTGCTTATTATTAATTCTGTCAAATTTGGAATGTTTAATTAATCCAGAGAGTTTGCAACCAGAATGTATAATTGTTAGCAAAAATAATTTGTAAAATTCTATATTCATTTCGTGCTCAATTTGCTTTGTTGCTGCAATTAAGTTTTACAAAATTTAGAAAAACTTTTATTTTTTTTTTAATTTATTCACTAGTTATCTTTTTACAGGTAATGATAAAATCTGTATTAATTCAGCAAACTTTCTGGGAATTGAAAGTTTTAGGTATGAAATTTCAAATGAGCGTAATAAAAGAGAATTTGATAATGTTGAAGATCCGAAGAGGATGAAACAACTTCCTCTAACTATTATAATAATTATCAAAAAATATGCCATTAATAATAATAATCATAATAATAAAATGAAAAATATAACAGTAACTCAAAATTAACTTCCTCTAGAGAAATCTGGAAGAATGCTATTAATATTTTATTAACTGCACTTGGTAAACAATAATTTTTCCTTTGCTTTTTATATTAAAAAAAATAATGTATAATGACTTGATGTATTATTAAAAAACTAATAGAAAATATTTTATTGAGATGCTGATTAAGTCAAATAGTTCAGTAGAAGTTGTAGAAAATGATACTATTCGAAAGAGTTACTTATTAATTATTTATTGAATAAAAACATCAAAAATCACACTCACACTTCCTCACACTAAAAATAATTTATGATTATTTATTATTTATTTTTTTTTTCTAAAGATGAAACCAATGGACCTAAAAATAAATCTCAAAAAAAATTTCAAGATGTTTATTTATAAAATTAGCTAAAAGTTTTTCATTATCATCAACTGAAGAAATGAATCAAATAATGATAATAACAATAACAACAACAACAATAATGATGATAATGAAAATGAATCTTTAAAGATAGAGAACATTAGTGAAATAAATATTAATAATAATAATAACAATAATAATCCATTACCATCAATATTGTCATCATCACAATCATCATCATCTAATGGTTTAAACGTTGTTCTTCTCGTCAATAATGATACTTTAGATATGGACATTGTTATTACCGCGAAGATGACAACAACTTATGAATCTCAACGAATTCAATTATATTACTGGAGAAATTATTTCATATCCTACGTGCTACAAAAAGGAAATGATGGCTACAACAGGAATCGATACAAAATAAAAATCAAAACAAGCAGTTAGTAAATTTCTTTGTTGAAAAATAAAAAAAAAAGAGACAAGCAATTAGTAGTTCGTTTACATAATAAAAATCATCTGCACAGGCTAAGCAATAAAGCGAAATAACAATATAATTAAATATATAACTCACGTATTGTAAGTCATAACTCATCTATCTCTATATCAACTATATAGTGTTGCTTGAAATTATTTGACCCAACTCGAATTAGCTTTAATTTGAATTTTACAAGAAATGGATAAGTTAAATTAAATCCATTCATCAATCGCGAATTACACTTTCCAATAAATGATTTAAAATCGTGTGGATGTGGAACATAAAAAATGTGGAATCACCAGTCCGCCACAAGACATAACTCGCCGTCACAAGAAAATGGGCTTAGGACAACATACCCATTGTTACAAGTTAAAACAAATCCATCACAAGACCTCAAAAAAATGGACTTAGAATGAATTATTCACCATTTATAATTAAAAAAAAAAATAACAAAAATACAAATGAAAAAAAATTAGATCCATGTAGGAATCGAACCTACTAAAGAATAATGAAACATTAGACTTTAAACCATTTGGAACCTTTTTTTAGCGTAGAAGAACTTCAAAGAAACTACGACATCGAGTTATAAAGGCCATGCTTACCCCAGGGGACAATATACATAAACAGAATAATGTGTGGGGGATTTTATAAGGATTACGAGTATGTTTTTATTAAGCGTCAGTTATTTTGGAGAAGGAATTACACATGAGATTCGTCCTATGAAAAGTGTAAAAAAATTAACATACATATAGAGTCCCCTGTGCAGCGTTTATTCTTTTCTGGAAAAGCTACTTAAAACCCCTGGGGAGTGAACAGACAACCAACCAATTCCTTCTCTAGAATCAGTAGCTTTTAGAGGTAAAGAGTGAATGTTACAACTCGTTACAACTTAGTTGACTACTCCCAAATTAGTTCGAGCTCCAGTGCAAAGACCGGTCTAACCTGAAACCTAGAGTTTTATCCCAACTTAAGGTTGTGCCCTACACAGCGGAAACCCGAGTAATTTGCCCCCCAGTAATGGTTATTGTAGGAATCGAACCTACCGAACAAAATGAAGTTCAAACCATTATAACCGTCTTTGGAGATCAAAAATTATAGAAAAATTCTCATATACGACCACGACCCAATAACAATAAGTAGAAATATCAAATAAGAACAAAAACAATAATATTATTTAAGGGTAATGATAAATGAAATAGCATAACAAGATATTTTGACAAAAAAACTACTGATAAGATAAGTTATTAAAGAAAAAATATAATTTTAATTTGTCAAAGAAAAGTTTTTGAAAAAAAAAGTAAACAAAAATGTTTAAGAAAAAAAGGAAAAAAAAATAATATGAATGACAGGACATATGTTAATGGGCTTTATTTATAACTGATGAAAAAAATTTTTATTTACGGAATAAACAATAATTATTTGTCACACAAAAATTTTTTTGCAGATACATAAATAATCATTACATCATACAGTGTGGCGCAAAAAAAAATGATAATATTTAACTATGGTACATCAAATTATACAAGTAAAAAAATTTTAATATGATATTCTTTCTCATTGATAGCATTAACCCTTTTATAATAGATATGAAAATATTCTGCCATTCTTCATTCATAAACTGCATTAATTCACTACAATTTTCGATTTTTAAGCATTCTCCTCCTCTCTACCTTCAATACTCCAAAGGTTTTCTATCGGGTTCAGATCCGGACTATTAGATGGCCACGTCATAAGATGTGGAACATTACTGCATGAAAAGCTTTGGCGAGACGACTGGTATTCTTAGGATCATTGTCTTGTTGAAATCGCCATCTACGCTCAAGCATTTCTGTGATTTCCGGTATATGATTACGAAGAATTTATACGTAAAATTTAGCATCCATGATTTGAGTGAAGCAAAATGAATTTGTTTTGCCCTCTAAACAAAAACCTCCTCACGCAAGAACTTTTCGTTCATTATTTTTATATAAAATAAAATAAATAAAATTTCTGAATCCTGAATTCAATTTTTCTTTTATTCAATTTTTTTTATTCAATTTTTTATTTTTTAAATTACTTTTAAAGATGGTTTAGATGATTCCTGTTCATTTTACGAACCAAATCATTACATTTCACGAAAACTGTTATGTTTGATCAGGATTTTGTTGAACTTCTATATCCTTTTAAATAACAAAAATTACAAATAAATTAGAGAGAGATGTATTTTAAATAAAACACATTAAAGATCTCATATTAACATTTAAATGATCTCATTGAGAAAAGATATTTTTTGATAATTGAACTTACCCGTGAAATATGAAATTTTCGGACATCATCTCTTAAAGAATCTAAATCACCTTTAATAAAATGCGGGACATATCTGAATTTAGAAAAAAAAAAAATAAAATTATAATAATTAAAAATAATGATTAAATAAATAAATAAATATATATATATCAGTTTTTCAAAAGCATTATATAATTGGTTTCCACCACCATCCGCACAAATATTTAAGTTGGCTTATTATAAAACAATAGACAATGAACTTGCAATGATAAATTGGAATTTGGAAAACAAATGATGATACTACTTTTTCTTTTTTTATATTTTATTCTCTATCCTCAATATTAACATATATATATAATATATATGTATATACATACCATTTCCCCATATGTTATGAAAATGTTTATCTCAAAGTGATTCAAGATTACTAGAGCGTAAGGAAGATTTTGACGTGTTCCTTTGAAATTGTCCAATGGATAATTTTTGTGGTAGATTAACTGAAAAAAATTATCATCAGTGTAAGAAAGGATTTGATCAAAGGTAAGGTATAGACATCAAAATTAAAACCCATTGACTCAATTAATTTTTAATCTTTCACTTGATAAAATATGTAAACGAAATAAACGAAAAAGAGCATGGCTGAACAATGGTTTTTTAATAATTATTGTTTATCGAAATGAAATGAAATTATTTTACAAGAACCATTATAATACTTGAATAACAAAATAGAAAACTATATAATTATTTGTAAAATAACAAATAACTTTTATAATATTATTTATTATTTTAAAATATTTCTTGACATCCGTTCGTAACTATCAAAGATAATACCGGGTTGCAGGACGAGGACATCAATGTCAAAGCAAAAGCTGTTCTTTCTGCCAACATTGTGCACACAAATTATACCAATAAACCCTTTACATATACCACACGAAGAGAGTGAAAAATCTTAAAAGGAAATATTACCCACTGTTACAATTTCCTTTTTCGAATTTCTGCACATCTCTCAATACCTATGATTAATACTGCTACAGCATAGCAACTTTTTAAAGCGTGCAGCGTTGACCATTCGATCTAAATTGGAGAAAGAAAAAAATGTGGGTTCTTAAAACTAGGGATACAGTATATATACTTTTTGGTTAGTTTGTCTTTAATTACACGTGTCAAAATTAAATGATTATCAATGATATGCATTATGCATACAGATAATCTTGATAAATTTAAATTTTTATTACATAATATATTTTAGGTTTATCATATGTATGTAAATTTCAAAAGTCTACAAGGGAAAATGTTTTATTGCTTTGGTAAAACTAAAGCGTTTTAGTTTCCCAAGAACTTTAGGTCATTTGTAGAATTTGTAACATAATAATTAAAAGATGATTAGATTATTGACAAATTAAACTAAATTAAATTAATAATTAACAATATTTTATTATATAAATAATTTATCGAGCGTTCTTTTTTGAGAGAGGATGCATGCATTACAAAATAATTCATCAATTCTTCGAGATATCAATTTTAATCGAATAATTTTGTTATTTTCCAATCATACAAAAACAATCAAAGGCCTCTTGAGTCCTATAAAAATTCCTATAAAAAATCCCACAAGTCAACTTCGTCGTCATGTCGCAACTCTTAATTCTATAAAATCCAAATCTAAAATTTCCTACAATTGTGATGATGATGATGATGATGAAAATATAGATTTAACAATGGAAGATTATTATAATAAAAATAAGGTAAAAAGTAGAAGTTGGTCTCCGGTCGAATCTAAATTACTTCAAACTGCAATTGCAACACATGGGAAAGATTGGAAACTCATTTCTGAAAATTATTTTAAAAATTCAAGATCTCCACAAGTCATATGTAAAAAATGGCATGATATTTATAGAAAGAATGAGAATATTTCGATGGATGAATATTTAATTAAACGTTATACTAAATGGACTCTTGAAGAATTAAGATCACTTCATCAAGCAGTCATCAAACATGGAAAAGATTGGAATTACATTTCTTTTAATTCTGGCAGAACTCCAAAAGTTTTGGCTAGAAAATGGAGTCTCATTTCAAATAATAAAATTGATATTTGGAAAGAAGATAAAATTGAAAAGAAAAAACCTAGAACTTATCGTAAATGGACTCATTCAGAAATAGAAATGCTTGAAAATGCAGTCAAGTTGCATGGAAAAGAATGGAAATTGATTTCTCAAAAATATTTTAATAATATTAGAACTCCATCAGTTTTAAGTAATAAATGGGCGTATATTTCAAGAGACAAAACTGATTATTATAATACATGGACACAAGTAGAAGATCAAATACTTAGAGAAAATGTCGAGAAATTTGGATCAAAATGGTCACAAATATGTCAATTTCTTGAAAATAGAACACCGGCCCAAGTGTGTTTAAGATGGTATTACATAAATAGATCGAAACGAGGATTTTGGACTGATCAGGAAAATTCAAAATTATTATCGTTAGTAGAAAAATATGGACACAGATGGACATATATAAGTGAAGTTATGGGAAGACCAACAAATGGTATTCATTCACATTATCAATTTCTTATATCCAAAGTATGGAGTAAAGAAGAAAAGAAGAAGTTATTTGAAGCTATTCAAAAGTATGGATATGATTGGGATAAGATTATGAAAATTTTTCCTGATAGAAGTTTAATAGAAATTAAATCAGTTCATAAATGGAATCCATCAACGAATCCATACGTGAATTTAGGTTCTTGGTCAGAAGAGGAAAGAAATAAAATGAAACAGGCATTTGCGATTCATGGAAGAAAATGGAAAAACGTTGCTAAAGAAGTTGGAACAAGAACTAATGTTCAATGTAGATATTTTTATGATTATCAAGTTAAAAAATCAGATAGAATAGAAAAATTAAAGAAAAAACATTCGAAGGTAATCAAAGAATAAAAGAAAATTATTTATACTTGAACCAAAAATTAACTTTTAAAAATTGAACAAAATGAATAAAAATTATTTATTTGTTTTAATTAACAAAAAATTTATATATACATAATGAAAATAATGTAACAATGTGGAAAGTAATTCAAATAAAAATAACATTATTATATACAATTCTTTGGAATCTTCAGAAATTGATCAAAAAAAAAAATTATTAATTATTATATTTCCAAATATAAATTACAATATAACGAATAAATAACTAATAAATAATCATATAAATAATATAACGAATAAATAATAACGGATAAATAATAACGAATAATATAAACATAACTTATTATCTAACAAATTATTATTTTCGAAATTTAAATCCGACTAATTTCTTTAATCCTTTATTATTGCTCTTATTTCCATTATTCTTACTTTCATTATTACTATTATTCTCCTTACTATTATTCTCATTGTTACTCTCATTATTATTAGAATTGATAACATTTTCTTTCTTTATTTCAATTTCATTTTGAGGTAAACTCAACGATCTTGGTTTATGTCGTTTCTTAAATTTAAATTGTGATATTCCAAATCCTTCGTTATTCTGATAAGGATTATTATTATTTTCAGTTTTATTATCATTATTCTTGAAATTATCATTATTATTCGTGGTATTAATTGATTGAATCTTTTGTTCTGATAATTGTCTTTGTAGGTTTTGTTCTTGTACATCTTTAAATAAATTTGAGAAACTTGAAGTTGAATTTGATTTTTTACGGTTATGATTATTCGTCATTGTTGTTTTTAATGAAGGTGAAGGAGATAATGATGATGATGATTGTGTGCTGTCAGAGTGAATTGTTTTACTACGAATTTGATCTACCGCAGCGGTACACCGATTTTTAAGACTTCTAGAAAATTCATATTTCTTAAATCTTTCGGGATTATTATTTGATGATAAATCTGCTGTGAGTGATGTTATGCTAGAATTACTTTCTCGTCTACTAGAAATTAAACCACTGGTTCGAGATAATGGTCTTTGTCCTTTAAGAATCCAATTAAATTGTTCCATTGCAGCTTCTTCGTTACCAAATTGTTTATAAAGCAATTCACCAAACTATTAAGATTAAGTGAAGTGAAAAGGTCATTAATCTTTTAAATCCCCTTGACATAATTAATATAATTAATATTATTATTAATATTATCATTAACTTACTTCATATCTGCAATGAGGAATAACCCAAGTATCATTAATAACACCAGCTTCTAAAGCCAAACAATCAATAAATGATGTTTGGGCTTCAACAGGATCAGAGTTCAAAAACTTTTCAAAAAATCCACGTAGTAATAAATAAATTGCATTGGTATCAGGATCCGTAGGTTTTTTAATTTTCTAGAATAATAATAATAACATAATAATATAAATAATATAATCATATTAATAATATAATAATATAAATAATATTGTATAATATAACTTTTCAATAAATAAAAAAATAAAAATTAAATTACCTCCCAAGTAGTTTCTAACATTTCTGACCACCTTTTTTTTAATTCCAAAGGCATATAAAAAAGATCTCGTCGAAAATAAAGAATGACAAATAATAAGAATGGGGATACATCATTTTTACGAACATCTTTAGCAGAATGCCGACTAGCAAATTTGTTATAACGATTTGTCTATTAACGAGAATATATATAAATATTGATTAATTCGAAAGAATAAATTATCATTAGTATTAGTATAGTATTATTATTATTATTAATTAATTAATTAATTATTATTATTATTTACCTTTTGTTCTTTTTTGTCACCACCTCCAGTTCCAAATCTTACAATTCCACTTGCACTAGTTCCTAATAAACCAATACTACCAGCTATACTACTACTACTATTATGTTCAGTTTCGGGAGTTGTCATGGATTTTGTTTGTCTTAAAACATCTAAAGCTTCCTTAATTGTATAATCGCCAGATTTAACTATTAGATAACAACCAGCTAAGCATAATCCACAAAATGGTCTTAACTCAAATTCAAATAGTTGAAGGAAAGATTTATCTTTTTTCGTGGTATTCTTTTTTGATAAAAATCGAGTTGAACCATGAGTAGAACCTTTAAGACGTATAGAACCTTTCTTACCAGTGAAGACAATAGTATTACCATAGAAAAGTAATTCAAATATATCTTTGGCAGTAGAAAAATCTAAATTAATTAAATAAGTCATTCCCATTTCAAATCTGTGATTTGTACTGGTAACTCCAACATTTTCACAACTATTAATACTTGTCATTATATAATTTATAGCTTCTCTTATCTTTCCAGTTTTACGAGCTTGTTGACTTGCCATAAAAAGAAATGGGGAACTATTCCTGTGTTGTATTAAAAAAAGGTATTTAAAAATATATTTTAATAATTCATATATTTTACAAGTTTTATTTATTTGATATATTTAATATATTTACGTACGGGTATTTTGCGACACAATCTTCAACAATTTCACCAGCTCTTGATAATGAAGGAGTGGAATCAGCAAGACCATGTGGAAGGAAAAGGTAATTTTCAAGGAGAAGTAATGATGCAAATGGAACTAATAAAAAAAAAAAAAAAGATAATTTCCTCTTTACTTAAAATAATCATAAAATCATTATCACAAACACAGTAAAAAAAAGTAAAGTCAAACCTCTAATGCCACTACAATTTTCTAACATTCGGATGGCTTGTTCACGATCGGCATTAAATCCAAAAGTTCTCATAACAGAAAAGAAAGAACTAGGAACCTATTAAATAAAATATAATAAATGTATAATAAATATATAAATATATAAATAGATAATAAATAGGTAATAAATATAATAATAATTAAATTCAAATAAATCCAAACTTACTATTGAAACAATAAAATTAAATAAACCAAGACCAAATTCAAGACAATCTTTAATATCAAGATCAATATCTATCGATTGAAGACCATTTGAAGTTTCTTTACTACCAAATCCCACGATACTTGTAATACTACTTCTTCTACCTAAAAATGCATTTCCTAAACTCCATCGATTATTATTATTATTATCATCACTATTATTATTGTTATTATTATTGTTACTTGAATCATTATTAGCAGTGTCAACTTTAATTTGAGTAATTTCATCTCTGACTTTACAATAAGTTTTCCAAGCTCGACGTAAATTAAAAGCACCTTTAATTTCACTACCACCAATCAATTGTAAAACAGAACGAAATAAAAGAATATCTGCTAATGCTAATTCACAATCCCATCGATAATTAGTTCTTAATGTTGTTTCATCTTCTAGTAAATTATTATTATTATCATCATCATCATCAGACAATGATGATGAAGGTGTTATCTTTGGTTTCTTGATTTCATTTTTGAACAAATTAAATGAAGTTTCCTATATTATTATTATCATTATTATTATCATTATTATTATTAATTATTATTATTAATTATTATTATTATTATTAATTATTATTATTATTATTAATTATTATTATTATTATTATTATTATTATTATTATTATTATTATTATTAATATTATTATTATGATAAATATTATAAAAATAAATAAATAAATATTAATATTATAAAAAAAAAAATAAATATTATAAAATAATAAAATAATAAATAATATTTATACTCACAAATTCATCTTTATTTTCAACAACTTTATTAGCCAATTTTTCAGCTTCTGCTAAAGCATTTGTTAATTCAGGAGATTCATTATTTTCAACAGGTTGACCAGTCATTAATTGTTTAATTAATTTCAATTCCGCGTAAGTAACATTCCATCTAGGAATTCCTTCTTTATGTTTTTTTAAAATCTCTTCTGCTTCAATAAATTCGCTATTCCAAATTTTTTTTATTGCTAACTTAAAATTTCCGTATGATAATATCGTTGGTTTCTTATATTCTTCTTCTTCTTCTTCTTCAATATTAAGTTTATTATTATTATCCTTATCTTTATCATTAATATCATTATTATCATTATTATCATTGTTATCATTATTATTATTATTATCATTACTAGTGTCATTACTATTATTATTATTATCATTATTATCTTCAGATTTATCTACAAATAACATTTGTAATGGATTTGAAGGCACTCGTGAATTCTTTGTTGATTCCAAACGAATTTTATAAGAATTTTTCTGAATATTATCATTGACTTTAATATATGTTTCTTCGTCAATAGTGGATAATATTGTTTCCGAATGTACGGAATGAAGACTAATTCTTTTTTCGGTATTTTGTTGAGACATAATAGCCTTGTTATTATCATTAGTTTCAATATCAAATTTAGATATAGTAGAAATAAATTAATTATTCACTGAAGATGGAATAATTGACATTAAGAAGAATAAAAATAATAATAATAAATTACGATTACCTGTCAACCGAGGATCTTCTAAATACAAATATTATTATTATCATACACCCTTTTATCCCTTAATTCTTTTAACCTTTCAATTTTGGGGGTATCTCTTTGTCATTAATTTTTCTACGTTATTTTTTTTTTCTACTACGGCTTCCCTCCTTAGCCTTTCGTAGCTTTCCCTAGCCTCCCTTAGCCCTCTTTAACCTTCTCTAGTTAAGTTGCTCTTATTACCAAAGAATTAAATAATTCGAAAGGCTGTAATTTTGCTGTAAAAGTTTTGATTTTAAGTTATCTTGAAAAATTTGGTAATAAACTGAACTATACATATTGGTAAATAAAAATAAACAGTATAAATTGATATAAAAGGTTTATTTGATATTGTATTAGATAATATTGATCAATGAAATATATACAATATTAGATCATAAGATCATAAATTAGTCTGAGAAATTTAATAATTTATTGAAGAATAATTATTATTACTTATTATTGGATATTATTTTTCGAAAATTGGGTAACATTATAATTTAGAGAAGTTCTTAACATTATTAAATAATTCTTATTACTTATTATTATTATTTGAATATTATTTTTATATCGATATCTAATTTTATAATTTTATGGAAAAATTTGAAACAAGAAAAAATCGAAACACTTAAAAACAATAAAAAAAATAAAAACAATAAAAACAATAAAAACAATACAATAAAAAACAATAAAAACAATAATATAATGAGCGAAAACCGTTAAATCGTTTCTTCTATTCAACAATTCAAATTCATCAAATAAATAATCATAATCAATTGATTAAATTATTTTACCATGTAAAGTCAAGTCTAGAATTTAGTTTCCCAATAACAGATAATAATAACCTCCTTGGGTTTTAGATGTTTTAAATGTTTGATAACGTTTTACCAAATCACGATTAGTTTCGATTAATTATTAATTATTATTAATTATTATTAATTATTATAAATTATTAATTATGATTAATTATGATGAAATAGATGAAATAAATTTAACAAATGCGTGTATAACCTAGTTATTTTATTATTTATTATATTATTTATTTGTTTATTCCTTTTCCAAGCATCTACTTAATAATTAAGTATCATCATTTTTGTAATTTTGTATCATTTTTTGCTTATTAGATTTTTTTTTCTTGTTTTCTATAAAATAATATAACAGAAGATAAAATTTACTCTAAAAATAGACGTAATAATTATTTAAATTACTATATTAAGTAATAATTTTAAATGGCGAACAATACGTAAATCTGACCCTGTTTGAGAAAATTCTCCTATTAATTCCTATTAATTACATAACGATTACTTAATTACTTTAATAATTGATTTACTATATTTTTTAAATTATATTTAAACCAATATTAAACTCTAAAATAAAGTATAATATTAAATTAGAAATATTAAATTTTATTAAAATAAATGATTTAACTTATTAAATTCTATTAAGTTAATCTATTATGAAAGTCAAATATTACCAGAAGATGATTCGTATTTTTTTGATAATATTAATAATAAAAATGGAAATAATTATAATGAGAAACTTTAATGCAAGGAGAATTATTATGTCTTAAAATTATTTTATACATTGTTTTACATATTTTTACATTCTTTTACATTCTTTTACATTCTTATTTTACATTCTTAACTTATTTTTATACATCATGTTTGCATAATTCGTATTGCATATATTATTGTTAGACAAAATTCAATTATTAATTCCTTCCTTAGAAATTTTCACTATTATTATTATTATTGTTTTTAAAAAGTGTTACCATAACAACTTACTTATTAAACCTATTTTACAAAACCATATTTAAAAATTATCTACAAAATTATACATGTGGTAAATAATTATTTATATTATTAAATTTAATATTTGTTTAGTAACTTAAAATATTAAAAAGAAATGGCATTCAAGTTAAACCAATGTCCAAAAAAGTCTAATTTAAAACACAACAATATAAATATGTCAAAAATATTTAACTTAAAAATAGTAAAACAATATTGTGTTCACGGTAAATAATAGTAAAGAAAAAGATAGACAAGTGTTTGATAGTGTAAATAGGTAGTGTAAAATCGGGTAATGTAAGATAGTGTGTTTTGATGTGATAACTATTGTATGCACAGACATTTGCATAATAAATAATAATCTAATAATATGTATCCCAAAATTCGTTTTCGTAAGATTCGCGAATTAAAAAAAAATATATATATAAATAGTCTTCCAAGAAATTTTAGTTTTCCTCAAAGAATTCATTTCTTCTTCTTTTCATTTCTTTTTCACTTTTCCTTTTTTTTTTTTTTTTTTTTTGTATATTTAATTTTTCTTTCTATCCATTATTTTCGTTAAGCAGGTCTTTTCGATAATAATATTTTATAACTTTTTATATTTAATAATTTTAATAAAAATTTAGTAATAAATTTAATAATATATTTAATAATAATATTCAAAAAAAAAAAATAATACCAATCCTTCAACAATTAATTTCACACAATTAATATTATATCATGACTACTATTACCACAAGTGATGCTTCATCTTTTTCTCAATTTACTGCCGAAAGATCAATTTCTTTTGATCAACAACGACAAAAACAACAACAACAACAACCAAAATGTCAACATCTTCTTCGTTTTCTTGATGGTGGTAATAAAGGGTGGTGTAAAAAATGTTTGATTAATGGTGATTGGACAAGTGGTAATCAAGAAATTGATAAACTTATTCAAAAAACCCAAAAGAAAGCGTCTTCATGGCCTGATAATTTTTTAGAATGGATTAATTTTGATCAATTTGATGGAATTGGTGAAATTGGTGAAGGTGCTTTTTCGGTAATTTACAAAGCAACCTGGTTAAATGGTAAACGTACTATCGGTGAAAAAGGAAGGAGATGTTCACGTACTGAACCTATTACTGTTTCTTTAAAGAGTATTAAAAATTCTCAGAGTATAACACCTTATTATATTCAAAATGTAAGTTATCTTAAGTATTTTCGAAAATATTTTATATATTACTCTACGCGTATATGTATAATATATAATATATATTCAATATATTTTTACTTACACACATATATTTATATTTCTTTTAGCTCAAATCATATTACCGTTTTTCTTCTTCAATTTTTCCTAAACGTGTACTCAATTATTTACAATTTTATGGAATGACTCAAAATCCTGTAAATGGGGAATACATGATGGTCACTCAATATGCTAACTTTGGTAACCTTCGCCAATTTATGCATTATAAACCTCGAGCATTTTATAATTTTCGTTGGTCTCAAAAACTTTGGTGGCTTTGTGATATAATTTCAAATTTGGTAATTATTCATAAAGAAGGTCACATTCATGGAAATTTACATACTGGTAATATTTTACAAATTGGTAAAGATCATCGAGAAACCTATTCAACGATCTCAGATTTAGGTTTAGGTATACCAGCTGATAGTACATGTTCTTTATCAACCACTACAGAATCACTTTCTGGAAAAAATTTATGTTTCGGAGTTTTACCATTTATTGCACCTGAAGTTATATTAGGAAATCCTATGAACAAAGCATCCGATATTTATAGTATTGGTATAATAATGTTAGAAATAGCTAATGGTAAACCACCATTTCATGATATTCCACATGATCAAGAATTAGCTAATGAATTATGTTACATAGGAAAAAGACCAACAGTTCAAGAAGGTTTTGCACCAGAAAATTATATCAATTTAATTCAACATTGTTGTCACGAAAATCCTTTAAAACGTCCTACCGCTAAACAATTATCATATATCTTTTCACATTGGCATCAATGTGCAAATGGTACATTAAATTCTGAACCTAAATGTAGGGAAATTCAAAGAGGATTTTTAAGATCCGAACAAAAAGTACGAGAATTTGGAGCCTACGGAGAACGTATGGCAAGAATGGGTTCATTTACTAGTGATACTAGCGAAAGTAGTGGAAGTGATATGAGCGGGGAAGGAATTATTAGTTATTATGAAAGTGAAAGTGAAAGTAATAGTGATGATGATTCAATTGAATTATTATATAAAAATCCCAATGGATATAATCAAATGACCTTTGAAAGAAATGGCGGATTTGAAATTCATCCTGAAGCAGTTTATCATAGTAGACTTTTAAATTTTGAATTTTCTGTTACTACGCCACCACCAATTCCTCATCCTCCTCTTCATCATAATAATTTTAATAATTTTAATGAAGGTGGTGATGATGATGACGACGATGATGGTGATAATTATGGTAAGTTTTTATTTGATTATTTTTTATTTTTATTTTATTTATTTAATTTAATTTAGCTTAATTTAATAAATTTTTTAATTTAATTTAAAATTTTAGGTTCGGAATTTATCATGAATGAATATAATTTATCGAGATTCTAATTTTCCTTGTTCTTATAATCATTATTGAATTTATTGTAAATTTTTTTTTTTATCTTTTTGTAAATTTATTTATATATTATTTATTCTTACCCTATTCTTTATTTATTTTGTAAAAATTTTAGTTATTCTTTTTTTTTAAAAAAAAAAGTCGATTCGATTTATTAACTTATTTTATCCGTTATTATATAACAAAATTATAAATATAATTATTAAATAATAAAAAATTAAAAATACCTTCGTATTTTGAAATTATTTTGTCTGTTATTATATTACATCATTGCTATTGTTGTACAAATGCATGCATGACAAAATGGAATTTATTTAATCCGATAATGTGGCTGTTGCACCTTTTTTTTTTTAAAGAAATTGAAAGAAACTAAAGAATGAAAGAAATGAAAGAAACCGGTGAAACAGAAGAATTTTAAGAATGGGAATCGGAAGAATCGGAGTAGGCATATTGTTATACATTAATTGATAATTCCCCTATCAATCGGAGTAAATATGCTAATTTTTAACCTAATCAAAAAAAATTTTTTTTTTTAAAAAAAAACTTTGGGATTGAATTTATTTTTTAATATAATTTTACGAAACTCAAAGTTTTACAAAATACCAATAAACATTATAAATTAGCAAAATTTTAGCAAATTCGCCCCACAAATTTTTGCTTAGTAAAATTATTAGTTAGAAGTCTGAAAGTTTATCTATACATACTTCTAAACATATATTAACATCCATAGATTGCAGGCAAATTTGCCTGTCCGAAAGATTAAGGGATGAAAAAATTATTCTGAAAAATCAGCCCCACCCTTAAATTATGTGTACAAATTATTAAGTAAAAAAAATTTTTATTATTATAAAATTTATTGTGCCGATTGATAGGCGGATTAACAATTAAAAAATTTTATTTTAAAATTATAATTTATTGTTAATAATAAATTATATATATTTTTAATCAATTATAAACCAATTACATATAATATATATATTACAGTTCGTGAGTATTTAGATTATTTAGATTCATAATTATTGAAATCAATGTTTTAACTTAATTCGATATCAATTATAAATTAATCAATATAAATTATATTACAGGGAGTGAGTATTTAGATTCATAATTATTGAAATTAATGTTTCAATTTAATTCAATATCATATAATGATCTCTAATCAATTATAAACTAATCAATATAAATTATATTACAGTTTGCGAGTATTTAGGTTCATAATTATTGAAATCAATGGTTTGATGACATATAACAATTCTCCCAATCAATTATAAACTAATCACATATATTATATTACAGTTTGTGAGTATTTAGATTCATGATTATCAAAATCAATGTTTCAACTTAATTCAATATCATATAACAATTGCCCAATTATAAGCTAATCAATGTAAATTATATTATATTACAGGGAGTGAGTATTTAAATTCTTAATTATTGAAATCAATGTTTCAATATCATATAACAATTATCTAATCATTTATAAATTAATATAAATTATATCACAGGGAGTGAGTATTTATATTCATAATAATTGAAATCAATGTTCAATTTAATTCAATATTATATAAAAATTCTCTAATCAATTATAAACTGATCACATATATTACAGCTTGTGAGTTTTTAGATTCATAATTATTGAAACTAATCAATATAAATTATATTACAACAAGTGAATCAATTTAATTCAATATCATATAACAATTCTATAATCGATTATAAACTAATCACATATATTATATTACAGTTTGTGAGTATTTATAATTATTGAAATCAATGTTTCAATTTAATTCAATATCATATAACAATTCTCTAATCAATTATAAAATAATTAATATAAATTATATTACAGGGAGTGAGTATTTAGATTTCTAATTATTGAAATCAATGTTTCAACTTAATTCAATATAATGTAACAATTCTCTAATCAATTATAAATTATTCAATATAAATTATATTACAGCAAGTGAGTATTTAGATTCATAATTATTGAAATCAATGTTTCAACTTAGTTCAATATAATACAACAATTCTCTAATCAATTATAAACTAATCAATATAAATTATATTACAGGAAGTGAGTAATTATTGAAACTGATGTTTCAACTTAATTTAATATCATATAACAATTCTTTAATCATTATAAAATAATCAATATAAATTATATTACAGGAAGTGAGTATTTAAATTCATAATTATTGAAATCAAGGTTTGAACTTAATTCAATATCATATAATGGTTCTCTAATCAATTTAAATTATAAGATTATGTTTTTTAGCACATCTGTATTATGGCACATGGGTTACTTTATTGGTTGGAATTTCATAAATTTTTATCATATGAATAAATGCAAGGGTTAGGTTAGTTCAGCTGCATTACCCTGTTGAATATCAATTTTTATTATAAATCAAACGTGAAAACCATATTGTTACCCTTATTGTAACCAATAACCCATAAACCAAAATGCAGATGTGTTAAAAAATAAAATCCTAAATTATATTACAGTTTGTGAGTATTTAGATTCACAATTATTAAAATCAATGTTTTAATTTAATTCAATATCATATAACAATTCTCTAATCATTATAAACTAATCAATATAAATTATATTACAGTATGTAAGTATTGAAATCAATGTTTCAATTTAATTCAATATCATATAACAATTCTCTAATCAATTATAAACTAATCACATGTATTATATTGCAGTTTGTGAGTTCTTAGATCATAATTATTGAAACCAATGTTTTGATTTAATTCAATATAATATAATGATTCTCTAATCAATTCAATATAAATTATATTACAGCAAGTAAGTATTTAAATTCATAATTATTGAAATCAATGTTTCAATTTAATTCAATATCAAATAATAATTCTTTAATTATCAATAATATTTATAGTAATAAAAAGTGTAGCAAATGTCATCAAGAGTATAGCAGAAAATATTGGTATCATCTATGTAATATCAAAAGATTTCAAAATGAATTTGACAAATGGACAAGTGAAGATAGAGATATTGATGAATTTATTCAACAAATATAACTAAATGTAAATAAATGTCAAGAAATTATTTAGTGGATTCCATTTGACAGACTTAAAAAGGTCACATACCTGGCTAAAGGGGCTTTGGTGCAGTATACAAAGCAGAATGGCTTAATGGACCTATTCATTATTGGATATATAAAGTAGAAAATTGGAGCAGGTTTAAAGAAAAAGATGTTTGCTTAAAAAGCTTGATAATTCTACAAATAAAAATGAATTTTTGAGAGAGGTAAATATTTTATATTATTTAAATTTCATCATATTTACATTATTTTAAATATATAATTATATTTTATTTATATTAATTAATATTATAGATTAAAAATCAACTTAAATTTCGAAGTAAAAAGGCAATTGCAATATATGGCATCACTAAAAATCCAACAAAAAATGAATATATGATGGTTATGAATTATGCAAAACATGGTAGTCTTCAAAAAATGTTGGATCAAAATTTTAAAAGATTAACTTGGAAAAAAAATTTCATATTTTAATAAATATTGTAAATGTACTTGCATATATCAATGAAATGGGCTTTATGCATAGAGATTTTCATTACAGTAATATAGTTAATGAAACTTTATCTTTAAATTATATTACTGATTTTGGACTGTGCAAACCAATTACAAAATTACAAAAAATGATCCAGAGAAAATTTATGATATAATTCCATACATGACACTTGAGACATTGAGTAAAGGAGAATACACTCAAGCATCTGACATTTATTCTTTTGATATGGTTATGTTAGAAGTTCTAACTAGTTACCCACCATATTATAATGTTTCACATAATGCAAACCTTGTAATGGACATTTGCAAAGGGCTTAAACTGGAAATTAAGTGTGAAATTCCTCAATTTTTCAAAGAAATAATGGAAAAATGCTGGAATTTTGAACATCTTGATTGTTCAACTGCTGAAGAATTGAGAACCCAACTTAATAAATTTTCTCATAAGAAAATAAGAGAACAAGTTAGAAAAGAAATAAATTAAACAAGAATTTTGTTCAATATGATCCGAATGAAATTCATCCTGAAGCAATATATACAAGTAGACACATACCAATGCCTGAATGTGATACATTTAGTAAGTATAAATAAATTTTATATAATTATTTATTTAGATTCAAGAAAGCAATTTTTTTCAATTCCCAATAATATAATTGGTAAATTTTTTTCTTTAATTATTTTTCTAATATATTTAGTTTATTAATTATTTTTTAAATTTGTTTAGTTGAAGATGAAGAAAATGAAACTCAAGAAATGGGGATGTAAATTTAATATACTGGGATAATTGGTTTATAATTAATATTCATCTTTTAGTTTTAAATATATTATATTTTTATTTGATCTTGTTACATTTGATATTGAATTATTTATTATTTTATTTGATCACTGGAATTATAGAGTATAGCTTTTATTTAAATTAAAGCAGGCCAATCATTATTGTCTTGATATTTAAATATTTATAAACTGCAAATCCATATAAGTTGACTTTTCTTTTTTTAACTTTTATAATTGATCATAAATGAATGAGAAGTTAATTACCATTTATTATATATCTTCACTATGTATAAACTCATATATGTTCTTTTCTATCAAAAATAGTAATATATTTATTGCTAGCAATAAAGAAAATTAAAATGTAATAAAACACAATTATTTTTTTTAGAAGATTAATGAATTTTCATGGTAATATGTACTTATAATACAAAATAGAATTATATCATTATCTTTTATAATCATCTCTTATAATTATAATTATGAAGTAATTCCATCTATGAAGATTATTGATAAATATATTAGCAAATTTATAGTGTTCTCTGGGAGTAAATCTATAAAATTAAGCATTTAAATTATTCATTTATTTATTTAAATTTCAATATATGTATAGAATCCATTATTCAATAGAGTTCCTTTTTTCATTAATCAAAATTCATAATTAATTCTTCAAAAAATCACATATATACATATTTAAAAATGGATTTTATCACTACATTAAGTTATATTTAAATGCTTGATTACATTCTATCTGTATCAGATTGGTTACAACATATATTGACGTAGTTCATAGTGAAATAACTTGAATTCATTTTTAATCTTATAATTTAATGAAAATCTCGAACATGATTTCGATTGGCTAATAAGTGAAACACGTGATAAATACAATTTTTAATAAATCGAACGCGCGCTGCTTTGAGAAAGGGTACGTTTTATTGATGGTTTTCGTAAGTTTTCAGTTGGATGGGCTAGCAATACACATGAAAATGATAAATATGAGGCTTATGAATATGAAATAAAGCGTAAAGGAATTGTTGGACAATATCAGGAGAACCTATAAAACAATAAAATAAAACAATTCAAGAAACCCTCTGCTCATTTGTTGAAGTCACGAAGAACATTACTCAAAACGTTTTGGGATCATTATCAAAATATTTTTTTTAGATATTTCGTTTAACCAATCGGAATTTGGATTATTCAAATGTTTAACCGCTAAATATATTTCATTATTGTCAGGCTTTACAATATTTAATGAATCAAAGTGAATAATGAATTATATAATCACTTATGAGCTTCAATGATTCTTAAAAGCATTACTGATGCTTTAGAATTAAGATGGAATCTGATTTTCAAAAAAAAAATCGACTCTGACTGTTTGGGTATCAATCTGAATGAAACATCGACTCGAAATGGAATTTGGATTCTTGTTTTTTAGTTACTAGCTTTAAATTTAATTAAAAAATATGAATATTGAATATTAACCTGACCCAAAAGGGATTTGGATTATTTAATCTTTAATTAAGTGTGGAATATTCATGTACTTGGTTTTAATAATGGATTAATTTATTTTCAATAAAAATAAACTTAATCTTTAATTTATTTTTAATAAAACAAATATGCTAGAATATGAAATAATCCATGAGCTTTAATTTATTTTAAATAAAGTAAGTTTAAATAACATGCTAATGTGTAAAATAATAATTTATTTTAATAAAATCTATATACTAATAAATTTACTTTAATTAATATGATTACTTAAATTGCAAGTTATAACTTTAGATAGTTACTTATTATTATGCAAATTTATGTTAATATTTTGAATTCAGATTACTATTTTGTTTTTAGATTACTATAATTTCATGTTACTACTTTGATTTCAGGTTACAATTTCAGGTAGCTACCTTTTAAAATTTTATTACTGTTTCTACTTTCAGAAATAGTTGCAACAGGCATCACTATAGAGTACCATTTTCAAAAGTTTGATTGATAAATCACTCATTAGATAGGGATACCCACGAAACTTAAAGAAGATCTCCTACTATAAATATTGCACTTAAATTTCCATGTGTCTCATCTTCGTTGTTTCCAATTAACAGAACTTTAAATAGTTCTGTATTGTAGTCCATTTTTTATCCCAACAGACTTCCATTTTTCAGAATCATTAGGGACAGAATCTGTATAAGATCTATAAAGTGACAATTGAAATATAACACAATTATACCTATTGCCCAAATTATTTTTGGTATAACAAAATAATTTGGGGTTTGGGATTTTGAATTTGAATTTGGGTAGCAGGTATAAACATAATCTGAGTTTCTTGACAGATTTTGTCGTTGAAGGAATGGAATTTGCTGGGGATGGCAAAAGAGTCGAATTTTTGAAGAGAACGTGATTATTGATTAGATATTTCAATTGACCTTTTTTTAACTATCAGAAAAAATATTAGTAAACGCCAATTACTAATTCATTATTATTTATATGGATCTTTCATGGATAATATATAATGACACCCTTATTTCATTTCGTAAGGGGCAGGGAATGAATTTATTATGATAATTCTTTAAATAATTAAAATAATAAATTTAAAAATATGTTGTAAAAAAAAAGTTTGACTAGTTATAATTTAATATAAAAGTTTTATTTAAGATTTATTATTTTCATGAAACGCAACGAAGGTACAGACTTGGAAAGCATTATTAAATATTTATATAATCCCTTTTTTTATAATTATTATTATTTTGATTTATATTTATTAAAAAATTATGCTCGAACATCGATATTCAGCCATATCATATGCACGTGAATGATTCTGTCACTTGTAAAATTATGAACCAATGAAGAATCCTCTTGATTAACGATTTCCATTTTCATTTTCTATGTGAATGCATCACTGTAATAAATTATATACTTTATTTCCAAATGTGTGAGTAAACTGACTGTTGGTAATGTGAAAAGGAAAAAAAAACCACCAAAATTTAACAAACAATGAAGTTTTAACTAATCTAAGTTATTTTTAATGGTTACTTTTTAAAAGTAAGATTATTTCGAAACGTAATAAATAGATTTTCCAATTTGTTTTGTGTTAAAGTAATACTATACAATTTATAAAATTATATCTTTTCTAACTTTTCTTCTCTTATTTTAAATCTTTTATTTTTATCGACTGATAAACTTAAATCTTCCAAAATTGATCTTTTTCTATTATTATTATTTTCGTTATTACTATTTTCATAAAGTGATGACGGTGAAGAAGTATCTACAATATTTTGTAATGCTTCTAATAAAAATGATTTGTCCACATATCCCATTTGTTTCCATGTTTCAATAATTTTGTCTTTACCATTTTCATTGTCATAATCTGGCATGTCGTCTTCTTTTTCTTCGTTATATTTTTCTCTTTCGTTTTGATTTTCATCATAATAAATATTTGTACTACGCAAGAAGTTGGGAATTTTATGTACTTTTTTCCAAAATTTTACTTTATCCACTGAAACTCTCAATTCATTTGATTCATTTATTTCTAAAAATATATTTTTTCTTTTACTATCAAATATTTCTCCTCTATGTTCAACATTTTTAACATCACCACCATCTAATTCATCACTCATTTCTTTAGCAAATTTAATTGCTTCATTAATATTATCAAATATTTTTAAAATTTCAAATGTATAAGGATGTTTCTTTGTATCTGAATAATTATAAACTACAAATATATCATCCCCATCTTTTAATTTTAAAGGTGATATCATTTCACATTTTACTTTTTCAATAGCAATTCTCCATTGATCTTGAAATCCATTTTGTATTTCATCAAATAAAACTTGATTTCCTCGTCGAATACGATTATTAATATATTGTGGTGGTCTTGAATTAAAATTTGGTGAATTACAATTTGAACTACTTGTTGGTTCATCTTCATCAATTACATATTCTTGGACTTCCGTATATATTGTATCATAATCATAAGAAGCTCCTGGAAATGTAATCATAAAATCATTTGATGAATCTAAATAAGTATATGATAAATATATTGGTCGATATTTGATTCGACTAAAAACATGATTTTTCCAAGCAATTGATGGTTTTAAATTATTATTTGTTAAAGTTTGTAACATTGTTAATGGTTCCATTATTTTGTTTATTTTGATCGAGACAAATTGTTTATAAAGATTTTTCCAAAGATTGGTACTTAAAGTGATAAATTTATAAATTGGTTTGTATGTTAAACTTACTGATACTAAATCTTCAACTTCTAAATATGAAAATATTTCTTCTGCTAATTGATAACCTACTGGAAGAAATGTATTTTGCGAAAGTTTACATTCTAATAAATAATTCTTATTTTTATTTTTTTTATTGTTGTTTTTTGTGTTATCAAAATCATAATCATCTAAAAAAAAAATTATTATTTAAATTTTCAAAGAGGAAATAAATTTATTAGTCGTAAAAAAAAATAAATATTAAAAGCATTTTTATATAAACTTACCGACTTCCCGTCCTTTTCCTTTCAATTGTTTAGAAATGATATTATCCGATAATTTAGTTGACAAAGAATAATAATTTATCACATTTTTTTCTTTGTTAAGATTATTCTCATTTATGACATTTTCAACATTTAAAATTAAACCCTTTTCGTTTTTGTCATTATTATTATTAGTGTTTTCTTCGTGTAATAACGTTACAGTTTTTGATGATGAGACTGGAAGTTTTGAAAGTTCTTCATGTAAAGAAATGACAGAAAGGTTATTATTATTAATCCTTACCCAAGTTTTACCAACCCGAACTAAACGACCTGGACGGCAATTTGGTTTTTTTATAGTATTCTCATTTACAGTAGAATCCATAATTTTATTATTTTTGGTTTTATATTCGTTGATTTTTTCCTTAGTTTTTTCATTGTTTTTTTCATTGGTTTTATTTTTGTTGGTGGATGTCTTTTTTAACTTTTTATTTGATTTAAGTTTTGACATTGTTCTTTAATTCTTTTATTATTATTATAAATAAATATTAAATATTTTATTATAATTGAATAAAATATATAATATATAAATATATAAAATATCAAGATTTCTTTGAAATAAAACTGAAAAGGTCATAAAAATATCGACATTTTATATAGATATTAAAAGTATTGTTGTATTGTTTTGAATATGTTATTGTTTAATTTTCATTATTTTTCATTGTTGATTTATATATAATCATTATTAGACAATTTTTTATAGCGAAAAAATCGAAGATAATTTTCCGAGTCATTGTTTTTTGGTTTTTCTAAGACTATTTCACATAAACTTGCTCTAAAGCATATTAAACATTCTGGTTTCAGAAATTAGTTTAGATCCATTAGGAAATATCTAATATTTATTGTTCTTGGTCTTATTTAAGAAAAAATTTGTCTTAGGAGAAATCTTTAAGTTTTGTTGGCTTAAAAATTAATATAATTCCTCAGCATCTAAAAATATATTCATTTGATTAAATGATATTAACAAAAACTTTCCACTGGCACGAGAAGTGTTTCAATCTTATCATACAAAATAAAACTTGTGAAATTTTTATATATTAATAACTCGATTTGAAAATTGAGAATTTTTCGTTTATTATTAAAATTTGATTATTAATGAATCCTTTAGAAATTGAATGTTAGATTATTGTTGTGACATGATGTAAAAAAATTTCTATGTAAATATTGAGAGCGAGTAAAAAGTATAAAATTATTATAGCCAAATTAATGACCTTTGTCGGAAGTTGAATAAAATGATATATATCAAATCAACGGTACTAGAGGAGAGTATTATAAGTATTATACTGGATAAAATTGCGAGAAATAAGTTCCATATATATTTTAATTTATATATTAATACTTAGAAGAAATTTTGAATATACTTTGTCAATATTTTGAATAGAATGATATAAGAAAATGCCAGTGAGAGTAATATGCAAAAGAATTATACTGAATGAAAAAAAGTATTTTATATTTAAATTTTAATCTGAAAAGTTAATCCGCTAAAAAATTATAGTCAGAAGAGACTTAATTGAATAGAACGATATAAAAAAATTATACCAAACAAAAAAACGACGACATCAAAAGTCTCAACCATTTTTTAAACTAAAAATATATTTAAAAAATAATGAAATTGAGTATATAAAAAAGACGAGCCAGATTGCAGGCGAAACTTAATTTTTTCAATAATTAATAAGATGTAATCCTGTGCCTAAATTCTACAAGTTATTCATCAACAGAATAAACTCTCTTACTAATTGGATGATGTAAACTTACTCTCAAAACAATGAAAATATATATCAGCTCTGCATAATGTCATTTTTTTTAACGGCTATAAATACTCGTCACTTTTCGTTTTAAATTCCAAAGCTTGATGAACTGTCTTTAGATTTTGTCAGTATGGATCATTAATTTTACGTCTTAAAATTTCTTCCTCTGATTTCGTCATTAATGATCGTGACACTTTCTGCCAATTACCCAAGCTCAATTCAAGCGATAGACACTCGTCTTCACTAAATCAATTGCGCCAATATAGAACTTGAATGATAATAATAGATGCGATCAGTTGTCAGCTCACGAATGCTCTCGAATTCAGAAATGATATAGAGCAAATGGATTTGTCAAGGGAATCGTTGACAATCAAGTCCAATATTGTTTGAGAATGGATTTTTTTTATGATAATTGAAGAATCCTCATTATAGCCTATAAACTTCATTTTTCAATCAGTATTTTAAATGCTCTCAGTTTGTTTAGGGCTAAAAAAGTACCATAATTTTCCTATTTTAAATATTTTATTATCCCTCTCCTTGACATTAGATGGCAAGCTATTTCCAAGGGCATTGTCTAAAAAGAAATTCAACTTCTAACTTCTTAAACTTACAGTATATAGGTTACAAAATTTTTCATTTAATGCCATCTGTTGAAATATTCAAGGTAAATTCTGCCATAACGACAGGATTCAAACCAGTTTGCTATGCCTCTATCGCAAGCAATCTTCAGACAGTTGTAAAATTTTTTGAACGAACTTTCAATTAATTCGAATTTATTTTCCTTTTTGTAATTATTGGATAATAGGAGCTTCGTTCATACTAACATCAGTGTTTGAAATTTACTTTTTAAATCATGTGCACATTTTTAAAAATTTAATGTGTTCAATTTAAAATGATGTGAAAATGTTTAACAAAGATAATTGAACAAAGGGGAAAATACCTTAATTCCAACACATTCAGTAACGTTATTAAATTTGTCAAAGCATCCATATTTTCATCAACAATTTAAAAGTAAAGTTCCAAACTCCTGTTGATTTAATACGTAAACCTTGACATAAATAGATTCAAACGTTTGTAAAAGGATGTAATATTTTGCGCCAGAAAAATTGAGTTCGAGAACGAGGAAGGAAGATGCTGATGGTATAATTATTACTGATGTCTAGATCACCAAATAATTGTTTGAATCGCACTCCTTGGTTCTTTATATCATGATAGGAAGATAAAGTGAAAAGAAATAGTATTTTCCAAAGTAACACGGACGTAGAGAAAGGATAGCGAAAACATTATCCAAATAGTATCCACCTCTTTGCCTCAAATCAACAAATGACCCTGTTGAAAATATCTTAAGAGACGTCGACATTTAATGTCGCTCACCAGTTGGGTTGTTTTTCATTTGTGTAAGGTAAGAAAAGGTGAGAAAATATTTAAACAATTGTGGTTTCGTTCAAGCTTTTTTGATTCTTTTATGAGCAAGCTGGGCGTGGTGTCAATTCGTTTTCTTGGGTTCATATATATGAGACATAATAGGGTAAATAACTACCATTTTGGTTATCCTCCCACTCTGTGTAGCATCAGATGCTAGAATGGTATGGTTGTACCTGCAGTTATGAAAAAATACTGTTAAGAAAATCAAAACATATCACATATAATTATCATATTGATTCAGAATGTGGTATGAACATGGCTGGAAGCACCAATAAGGCAGGCAACGAGATATCCGTCGTAGTCGTAGAATCCTCCTAATTCCTATTCTGAAAGCATCCATGCCGAAAACGATAATATTGAATAAAACCTTAAAAGCATTATTCAACTGACTAACAATTTGCTTTTCCTTTAATTATCAAGGTCCTTTTTGAGTTCGTCTGAAAGGTACAAAAATTAGGGTTGAATTATGGAATAAATTTTAGATGCCTAAATTATTTATGACTGCCAAAAATAAATTATGGGTGTTTAATTTAGATACTTTGTGATACGTTACTTAAAAACATTACGTAATATATTTTTATATGACTTACTACTTACGTAAAACATTACGTAATATATTTTTTATATGACTTAAATACGTCATATATGACTTTTAACATGGTTGTGCAGACTTTACTGACGTAACTAGTTAAGTCATATAAAAACATATGATGTGCGTAATGACACAACTTTGAGGGAGGCCGTCTCTTTTTTTTTTTTTTCAGTAAATGTTACCATACTTTAAAAAAAATTTTATCCTATACAAATATAAATAAAAAATTTTAAAGTAATTATAACATGATAACTAAAAGTTGCGGAACAGGATAAAAGTCCTATACCCCAGGAACAGAGAAAATATGCCAACATTTTGACATGCATCCAATATAGCATCTGATTGGCTGATTAAATACTACATAAAATCACGTTGTCCCAATCGACTATAAACACGTCTGCTAATTCAACAATAGAATTGAAATATCGAAAAGAATATAAAAATACATTATATTCTTAACGATCTAATATTATTTATTTATTATAATATAACTTTGAGAATTTAATTTGTCCTTTTTTTTTTTACGAGAAAATTTACATAATGGAAGATTCATTTATAAAAACGCCTCAAGAAGTACTTGATGAATTTCAGGTTGATATTAATAGAGGTTTAACGGAAAAGCAAGTGCACGAGAATAGGAAAATATGGGGGAGAAATGGTAAGATGTACTTGTTGGATTTTTAATAATTCTTCACATTCATTATTATCGAAAGATTTTTACCCGTTTTAATGCTGATTCACTTTCAATAAATTGAAAAATTGGATTTTTAGGATTTCATTACTTTCCTTCAATTGAGAATTGATTTATTAACGATTTTTATTATTTTATTTTATTTTATTTAGAACTTCCTCAGAAAGAATCAACTTCCTTATTCGAATTGGTTCTAGAACAATTCAAAGATCAACTAGTTATAATCCTTTTAATTTCTGCTGCTATATCTTTTATTTTGGCATTCCTCGAGGAATCCGAAGAACAGGGAACTGCATTTGTGGAACCAATTGTGATAATGTTAATTTTGATAGCTAACGCTGTAGTCGGTGTTGTACAAGAAAGTAATGCTGAGAAAGCTATTGAAGTAAGTTAAAAATTTCTTTAATATATAATTAAACCAAACGATCCTTTCGTTTTGATCCATTGGTTTTTTTTAGTTTGATTCTTAGTTTTAATCGTTTCCTTAATGGGTCAATTAGGCTTTAAAAGAATATTCACCTGATGAAGCAAAAGTTTTACGTGATGGACATCTTGATAAAATTCACTCTGAAGAATTGGTACCCGGCGATATCATTGATATTGCCATTGGTGATAAGATTCCAGCTGATGCTAGAATATTGAAAATATCTTCAACCACTTTCAGAATTGATCAGTCTATTTTAACAGGGGAAAGTGTTAGTGTGAATAAAGATACATCAAAAATTAATGATCCGCAAGCTGGAAAGCATGATCAAATAAATATTCTTTTTACGGTACAATTAATTAAAAGATTTTTTTTCTTGGTTGCAAATCTTATAAAATTGTTAAAAAATTATTAAATTATTAAATTATTTAAAATAGGGAACAACTGTTGTGATTGGGAAAGCGCGTGCCATAGTTGTCAAAACAGGTTCTAAAACAGAAATTGGAGAAATTACAAAGACGCTTGGAGAACAAATATCCGAGAAAACACCTTTGAAACGTAAATTGGATGAATTTGGTGATTTACTGGCTAAGGTTAGTAGTATAATACTTGAAATTAAACTAAAGAAAAAATAGAAAAAAATTTATATATTTTTACTAATTATGAATTTACTACAGGTCATTTCAGTCATTTGCATTCTTGTATGGATTATCAATATTCGTCACTTTAATGATCCATCACATCATGGTTGGCTTAGAGGCGCTATTTATTATTTCAAAATTGCAGTTGCCTTAGCCGTAGCTGCAATTCCGGAAGGTTTGGCAGTAGTCATCACCACATGTTTAGCTTTAGGTACAAAAAAGATGGCAAAAAAAAATGCCATTGTGCGATCTTTGCCATCTGTTGAGACTTTGGGTTGTACAAGCGTCATTTGTTCCGATAAAACTGGAACTCTTACAACTAACCGTATGAGCGTATCTAAAGTATTGATCAATTCATTTATATTATCCATTTAAAGAATAAATTCTTTGGTAACTTACTATAATGATTTCATTAATTAGGTTCTGTTGGTTGCATCCGATTCGGCTGATTTACATGAATTACAAGTAGAAGGTACAAATTATTCACCAATTGGTAACATAACTGTTGATGGAAGTATTACAAATTTCCTTCCAGAAACAAATCCATGTATTAATAATTTGGTGCAAGTCTGTGCATTATGTAATGACTCCTATATTTCATATGATGAAGTAAGTAATTGTAGTATTTGTTTATACCTTTTTTTTTTTTTTTGATTTTTAAACTTTTTATTATCAATTTAACATGTTTTATCGACTAGGATACTTCAACATATAATAATGTTGGTGAACCCACCGAAGCAGCACTTAAAGTACTTGTTGAAAAGTTAGGAACGGATAGTCGCGAATATAATTCCACTCTAAGTTCATGTTCACAAAAGGCGCGGACTACAGCTTGTAATAATTATTATGAGAATAGAATTCAACGTGTAAGAAAGAAATTAAGAAAAATTCTTATATTTTATTTTTATTATATTAAAAGATATTATAATATTAAAAGCTATTATAATCAACTAATCAATCAATCTTATTATTCTTATATTCTTATTATATTTTATTCAACTATTTTTTAAATAGTTGATAACTCTTGAATTTTCTCGTGATCGTAAATCAATGTCGGTTCTTGGTCAAACGAATTCTTCTCAAGCTACCTTGTATGTTAAAGGTGCTCCAGAATCAATATTAGAACGTTGTGAATTTGTTCGATTATCATCATCTAGTACTAAAGATATTAGGCTTACTCCTGTTATTCGTGAAAAGCTAAATGGAAAACTCTTGGAATTTGGAAAAAAAGGTTTACGAGTTCTCGCTACTGCAATAATTGAAAATTGTAAACCACAATTAGAAGATTCATACCTTCGTGATCCCTCAAAATTTGTTCTTCTCGAACAGAAAATGACTTTTATCGGTTTAGTTGGTATGCTTGATCCACCTCGTCCAGAAGTTAGGGATTCTATTCGTAAATGTAAGACAGCAGGAATAAGAGTAATAGTTATCACAGGAGATAGCAAAAATACAGCTGAAGCTATTTGTAGATCAATCGGTGTGTTTGGGGATGAAGAAGATTTAAGTGAAAAATCATATACTGGCAGAGAATTTAGTGAATTATCTCCTGATCAAAAATCAGAAGTTGTAAAGCGAGCAAATTTATTCTCAAGAACCGAACCATCTCATAAGAGTGAACTTGTGGATATATTACAAAGTCTTGGTGAAGTTGTGGCCATGGTAAGTATCTTTATTTATTTGTTTAATATTTTAATCATTAGATGATTCACTAAATATATATTTTGTGCAAAAAATATATATATATATATATATAGACTGGTGACGGGGTAAATGATGCACCAGCCCTAAAAAAAGCCAATATCGGAATAGCAATGGGTTCTGGTACAGATGTTGCTAAATTGGCCGCAGATATGGTTCTTGCAGATGATAATTTTGCAAGTATAGAAGGAGCAGTTGAAGAAGGTCGTTCAATATATAACAATACCAAACAATTTATTCGTTATCTTATAAGTTCTAATATTGGAGAAGTTGTTAGGTAATTTAATACACTTCATTTTTTTTTTTTTGAATTATTGTTTATTTCCTTGTACGGTATAATAAATATAAATAAATATATATATATTAAACATGAAATATCTTTTATTTCATATAGTATTTTCCTCACAGTTATTTTAGGAATGCCTGAAGCACTGATACCCGTTCAACTTTTATGGGTAAATCTTGTAACTGATGGTCTTCCGGCGACTGCACTTGGGTTCAATCCTCCAGATCATGATATAATGAGAAGGCCCCCAAGAAATAGCAGGGAACCGATTGTTGGAAAATGGTTATTTTTCCGATATATGATTGTTGGTATTTATGTTGGTGCAGCTACTGTATTTGCTTATGCGTGGTGGTTCCTATTTTACACCGAAGGACCTCAAATTTCATTTTATCAATTGGTAAGTTCATCTTTTTAATTAATCTGAAGTTCCTTAATTAAATTCTAATAACGAAAATTCTTTATTTTAAAAGTCCAACTTCCATCGATGTAGCTCATTGTTTCCTGAAATAGGATGTGAAATGTTTACAAACATTATGGCAAATCGTGCTACAACTATGTCACTATCGGTTTTGGTCACCATAGAAATGCTTAATGCCACAAATTCCCTTAGTGAAAATGAAAGTTTATTAACGTTGCCTATATGGAGTAATATTTATCTCGTGTTATCAATAATTCTTTCGATGGCTTTGCATTTCGCAATTTTATATATTCCATTTTTCACGGTAAGGAATGATTTAATTACAAAATAGAAATTATTAAAATTAAATTATTATAAACTAATAATTTTAACCAAATCTTTTTTATTTTTATTTTTTTTTAAAAAAAAATCAGCATCTTTTTGCTATAGTTCCTCTTAACTTGGCTGAATGGAAAGCAGTTTTATGGATATCCTTACCCGTAATCTTTATTGATGAAGCAATGAAATTTATTAGTCGAACGTTTATTGGTAAAATTTCTTTTTATTTTATTAATATTTTATTTGAATTTCAAGATTATTTTTCTTATATTAATTTATTTTTTTTGAATAATTTTTATCTACAGCCCCACCTACAAAACTTAAAGATGAATAAAATATATAATTAATTTATATTTAATCAGATATTAATTAATGACTTAATAAATGTCTTAATAACTGTGTAGTTTAATATTATTATTATTATAAAATATAAAAAATAAAATTCAAAATTTAAATTCTGATTGGGTCAATTATGCAAGGCCCAAATTAGGTATTCATTATATTCATTAAAAGATTACCATAATATGACTCAGAAATAAAATTCAAGATCTTTTTAGATTATCTCGCACCCCTATAAAAAAAAATCTGTAAAACCAAGACGAATTCGATTTAATTACTTTTTACAGAAATCATCTAATACTAACCTGATTTAGTCACTTGATTAAAAAAAAAGAATTTTTTCTTTAAATTCTCGATATAAAATTTTTTTTTTTCTCTAATCAATCATTAATAGTACAAATTTCATATCATATTAAATAAAAAAAATGAGTTCAAATGGACGTAATCTTAATATAGATGATATATCACGACCCAACCCATATCTTCCACGTTTTTCGGACTTATTAAGTCGCGTTAGTAATTTTTCAATTATAGAATCCACTTTACGAGGTTAGTTAAACGAAATTCTTCTCTTGTAGGATATTTAATGGTTTTCTTAGTCAGTATAAATTTTAAAAATCCTCTTTTTTTTCAAATTTTAAAGAGGGAGAACAATTCGCCAATGCATTTTTTGATACTGCCAAAAAGATTGAAATTGCTAGAGCACTAGATGATTTTGGGGTTGAATATATTGAACTTACTTCACCAGCTGCTTCGGAACAGTCTCGACAAGATTGTATCGAAATTTGTAAGCTAGGATTGAAGGCAAAAATTTTGACTCATATAAGATGCCATATGGATGATGCGAAAATTGCTGTCGAGACTGGTAATTAAATATAAATTTTTTTTTTTTTTTTTTTTAATTCATAAATTATAATATTTTAAAATCCAAATATTAAATAATAATATATTTTGATAATTCTTTTTAAGGTGTTGACGGTGTTGATATTGTAATAGGAACTTCTTCGTACCTCCGTGAATTCTCTCATGGTAAAGACATGGATTATATTGCCAATGCAGCTACCAAAGTTATAAATTTTGTCAAATCCAAGGGAATCGAAGTACGATTTTCTTCTGAAGATTCTTTCCGAAGTGATCTGGTTGATTTGTTAGCTCTTTATCGAACAGTGGACAAATTGGGAGTAGATCGTGTAGGTATTGCTGATACTGTTGGATGTGCTAATCCACGACAAGTTTATGAATTAGTTCGAACATTGCGTGGTGTTGTATCTTGTGATATCGAGTGTCATTTTCATAATGATACAGGATGTGCTATTGCAAATGCTTATTCTGGTAAGTAAAAAAAATTAAAATTATATAATATCAAATATATATTATTTATGATGAGATCTTTGTCTTTAAATATTTTACAAATTTATTTATAAAATTTTGTAGCTCTCGAGGCAGGAGCAACCCATATAGATACTTCTGTATTAGGTATTGGTGAACGTAATGGTATAACTCCACTTGGTGGTTTTATTGCTCGAATGTATACTGCCAATAGAGATTATAATAAATCTAAGTATAAGCTTCACATGCTTCGTGACCTCGAGAACTTGGTTGCTGATTCTGTCAGTGTTCAAGTTCCTTTTAATAATTATATTACCGGTTATTGTGCATTCACACATAAAGCTGGTATTCACGCTAAAGCTATTTTAAATAATCCAAGTACATATGAAATTTTGAAACCAGAAGATTTTGGGTGAGATTCAAATAAAAATTTTAATAATGATTTTACTAATTCAGAATATATTATTAACCAATAACCATCAATTATTACTTTAATAGAATGACCCGATATGTATCAATTGGTCATCGTTTAACAGGATGGAATGCTGTTAAAAATCGGGTAGAACAATTAGGTCTTTGTCTAAATGATGAACAAGTTAAGAAGGTTACCGCAAAGATCAAGGAATTAGCTGACATTCGACCACAGAGTATGGAGGATGTTGATAATTTATTGAGAGAATATCATTACGCTGTTGAGTCCGGAAATGTAATGAAATTTGAAAATGGTTTAACTGCTACTAATGGTTCTTAATTGTTTATTATTATATTTTTTTTAATTTTTTTTTGGATATTTTATATATAATAATTATAAATATATAAATTTTGGAGTAAATACATTTTATCGATTTTGTTAAAAGTAATAAAAGTAATATATATATTTCACAGTATGGATTTATTTCCTCAAATTTATGATTAAAATGATTATGATTAAGATGATTATGATTAAAATTGTGTAAATATACAGAATAATGTGACAATAAAAGAAAACTTATGAGAAATGTCAGTTATTAAAAAATTAATCCTTCTGGATTTAAGCATGTAGAGGATTTTTATTCTTTGTTTAATCTCTTAAAAAATAAAAAATAAAAATAATAAAAATGATTTGAATGTAAAAGTATTATCTATTTTTCTTAATTTTCTCGTGCCTATACATAAAATTGATGATGATCCTTTATAATGTCGAAATCAACGAGTCAAACTCAAGGCTCAGTTCTAACCTGGTTCACAAAATTCACGAGCTTTACTATCTAATTATCGTAAAATCCGAATTCTTTTTTTAACAGTATTTAATATCTTCTTAACATTATATTTGGTAGTCACATGAATTTAAATTTAGCAGTTAAAAAGTTGAACTTAATTAGAGTTATAGGTTCTTCCATTTCAACAATGGTATTAGATTTTAACATTGTCCAAAATGGGATATTATCACATTCAACGCGGCAAAGTGGTAATACTTTTCTGGTTAGACAACGAGTTTTTTTTTTTTCAGATTGGAATATATTATCATTAAACAAAAAGAATTGATAATAGAGACATTGTCCTATCTAATGAAAAAAGGGATGAAATTTACAATGAATTTTACAATGAATTTGGTTTGGATTCTCACGATTCTGTGAATGGCTGTAGAGACATGATATTCACAATGCTTTATAACTTGGATTTTTATGCAAATTCAGAATTAATATCATTTCATTTCAGCAAAGATATTCGTTAATAATTTTTTTCCCCACATTTTTTGAGAATTATATTCGAGAAAACACGGAAACACGAAAACATGGGAAACACGGGAACACGAAAACATGGGAACATGGGAAACACGCTGATTTATTATAAATTAATTATTTATTTATTTTAGGTTTGTTACTAATCCACTCTTATTATTCATTTTGCACCCAAAAAATTATTTCAGAGTTTCGTCTCTCGTTGCATTTGTCACTTATTTCACGTGGTTTCAAAATGTTAAAATTTTAAAAAGAGATAAATAATAAATAATGGCTTGGGAACTTTGTGATCCGTTATCGCGTGTACAGAAGTTGTCAAATTATATAGTCCGAGGATGACATGTGAAAATACCATTATACTCAGGGACGGTGCTCTCTTTTTTTATATGCGTAGTAACACTTTGGCCACAAATTTTTGTTGATGCTTAGAAGTCACCATAAATAGTACAATTTCATTTTTATCACTACCAAATTGAGAATATAACGTGAGAAATATATAATGGTAGTCAATGAATACATTATATTTTTAGGCTGTGATAAAGTTTGTGTTCCAAATATTTGATGATTCAACCACATGAAATTTTCGCCCGAAAAATTTCACACGCAAGAAGAAACTGGTAGTTTTTCGATTTGGAAATTAAATGTGTATATAAAAAACGCGCAATGGCCATCAAGTTCCCAATTAGACTTGTCAAATTCTTTTTAAAAATTTTTTTTCATAGATTCGTGTATAGAACAGGTTTGCAATAGAACTCTTTTATTATATTCTTCAATTGAAATAAATATATATAAAAATAATAAAATAGTAAAATAGCATACCGAATTTAAATGACAATGTGCTTTAATTAACTTATTGCCACGTTTTTCGGGTTTTCTCATTTTGAAAACTATTTATTTCTTTTAAATGAATCAGAAATTTATGTTCTAACTATGAATCTGCATTATCACAATCCGATCAACAATTTATTATCCAATTTTTGGAATTTTCTATTGTGTTTCCATTATTTTATTTAAAATCTTGATGAAGTCAACATCCCAGATGAATAGATATCAATATCATCATTATTTGTCGTTTAATTATCTGAGACAATTTCATTAGTGCATTATTTCAAATTCAGTAAGAACAGAAAAAAAAAAAAAAAGATTCTATAAAATCAAATACAGAACAAATCCTTTTTCTTATTCTCAATATCAAAATTGCCCACCATTATGGAGTTTTCCCTCTTTTATCCAACAACGTCTTCCAAAAGAGATTTACATTCTTTTTAACAATTCAACATTTATCTCATATATATATCACTTACCATACTAGTTTATGTCATTAAACTCTTTCGTATAATCTTTATTTTTGCCCACCCTTAAAAATCTTTTAAATATTTTTATTTCTCTAACTTAAATTCGCAATTTTTTTCACGAAATAAATTTATATGAATTCACTATATATAAAAAAGGAATCCGCATCCTTTATATATATTTTAATTTTTATTCGTCTTATGTGACTCCTTCCTCAATCGTTTTTTTTTTGTTAAGGCAGTGGACATTTCCAAAATTATCAATATAATTTTTCGATTCATTAAAAAATGCTTAAACCTAACGTTAACATATCGAATTATCGCTTAAAAACGAAGACACAAATAACATCATACTTCACCAACTTTTTTTTATCGATGAAACCAACAAAAAAAACATGCTATTTCGCCTAAATAGCATCTTTATTAAAAGGAAAGGTTTAGTTTTACATAATCACGTGGTAAGCGTAGTTTTTTTTTATATTTGTAAGAAAAAAAAAAGTGTATACTTAGACTATCACCTATCTTATCTCTCAAAAAATTTTGAAAAAAAACGAACTTCAACCTTTTAAATAGGTAATCATAACCACATTATTTACCAGTAAAATCTTCGTGCCATCCTTTTGTGGATCATCAATTCTTATTAATATCGGATATATAAAACGATTTATGTTGGTTTTCATCAAAGTCTAAAGCCGTGCTCCCATCGTGGGTATTATATATACGAAGTTGAAAGGGGGATGTAAGATTTCACTATGTGACCAAAATTGAACAATCTTGATGAAACAATATGCAAGTAAATTTTCTCCTTGATAATTAATATGATCATCTTTCATAACAAAACTAATCAAAAATTTTTGGGCAAGTGGAGATAAATCTAATAGTAGTATCGGGAGTTATCAATTATGGTTTTTTTTTTTTAAAAAAAAAAAATTCTTTATTTTCATGTATCCAACCGTTCTTATTGTATTCTTATTTCTCGTTTAACCTTCTATACTCGTTTTTCGTTTTATTTTACATTATGTTGATTTTATCTCTTCTCTCAATTAGCCCTGATATGAATATTTAAATGTTTGTCACACAATTTAATGACTTAATGACTTTCGATTTCAATATTTGATTGTGTCGCAAATCATTATTTTTTATTAATTGCATTTTCAAACGTTTCATCAAGATTTCATTTTGGTCAAAAAATTTAAGTATAAACACATTATGGCCCCCCAAAAAAAGAAACTTCGTGATTTTTTGTTTTTCTTTTCAATTTTATCCTTTTGTTATATTTTAGAATTGAATTTACAGAGTTGATTTTAATCTTAAATTTTTTCTCTTTTTTCTCTTTTTAAAAAGCAAATATTAGTGTTCTCTTTTTTTTTCAAGTTTCTTCTCAATTTGTTTTCATTGATTTTAATTCGTTATACACATTTTTTGTTTGTAACCTACGTAAGAATAAAAGAAAGTTTTTTTTAAAATAAAGACAAGTAAATAAATTTTCCATGTGATGGTGTGGTGAATGGGTGAGAGATGTAATTAATAAAATTATATCCAATACTCCTGACTATAATAAAAATATTAGTGCAGAATTTGAAACTTTCACAATTATTATTGTTCATCACGCGCGTAATAATGGATTTCTCATCAAATACCTAATTAGAGAATTTAATTATAATATTGGATATACCTTATCTTACTGTATATGTAGACCTTGTATATTGGTGCTTATTCACAATAGTTTAATATATAATTAGATTATTTTTCAAATTATAACTGGCGCTTATTCATAGTAGGATACTTTATATTTAGTTTTATTATAAAAAAAAATTCACCAATTGACAAATGTTCAATCTTTACACACAATATTAATTGCATTTTTATTTTTTTTACAATAAGTACATAAAAAATCATTCATTATATTTGTTGATAATCTAGAAGATAATAATTTTAAATATTGTGAATTATATAACAGATAATGTTATTTATAAAATGTATTATAAAATGTATCAATTATTAATTGTAAATAAAATTCGTAATATTTGAAAATTTTTGACTATTAGGGAAATGAAACTATAAATGGAAATAGAATTGATTTCACAAATATAACTGTGCATATACGTATCTATTACTTTTCTGGTTTATGCGGAATATTTGAATAATGTCTCGAAACATAAAGTTAGTTTTAACAAGTTCTCGCATTCTGACTCCCACGTCTATTGACCCAAGACCTGGAACAATTGAAATTGATAACGATGGTCATATCGTTTCTATTCTTCAAAATAAATCATCATTTGAATCATATAATTTCCTTGATAAATCTCAATTCCTTGATGTTGGAGAAAATGTTATTATGTCTGGTGTGATTGATATCCATGTACATTTGAATGAACCGGGTAGAACACATTGGGAAGGTTTTGAAACTGGAACAAAAGCTGCTGCTGCAGGAAAGCACTTAAATTCTTTCTTAATTTTTTTAATTATTTTAATAGAATTTTTAATAGAATTTTTAATATTATTTTTAATAGGAGGAGTAACAACAGTTATAGATATGCCTTTAAATTCTATTCCACCAACTACTACTGTCAAAAATTTGGAACATAAAATTGAATCTGCAAAAGGAAAATGTTGGGTTGATGTTGGTTTTTATGGTGGTATTATTCCAGGAAATCAAGTTAGTTATAAATTTCATTATAAAACAAATAGATTTAAATTAATATATGATTATTTATAAATATCCTTTAAAATGTAATTTAGAATGATTTAATACCCTTAATAGATTCTGGTGTTAAAGGGTTTAAGTGTTTTTTGATAGAAAGTGGTGTTGATGAATTTCCTTGCGTAAATGAGCAACAAGTGAGATTGGCTTATGAAAAACTCCAAGTAAATTACAATTCCTCCAAATTTTACTTCATTTATTTAATTCGAAATTCATGATAGACTATTTTCATAGGGAAAAAATTCAGTTTTCATGTTTCATGCAGAAATGGAAGATTCTCAAAAAGAAATCACTAGTGAAAACAAATATTCGGATGACATACAATCCAATCTTTTTGCAAAATTTCTTAATTCTCGACCATCATCACTAGAACTCAATGCAATTTCATTAATTATAAGAATTGCTAAAGAATTTCCCACAGTGCGCTCTCACATAGTTCATCTTTCAACTGCCCAAGCAATTGACATCATTTGTAAGGCTAAATTAGAGGGTATTCCTTTGACCGTTGAGACTTGTTTTCATTATTTATGCCTTAATGCTGAAGAGGTACAATTGGGAAGGACTGATTTTAAATGTTGCCCTCCAATTAGAGATGAAAGTAATAGAGAAGAATTATGGAAGGCAAGATTTGTTTTTTAGAGACAAAAGTATTAATGTGTATTCAATTGAACAATATTTAAAGAATATTATAAATTTTTTTTTTTTTTATTATACAAATTACTAAAAGGCTTTACTTGATGGAACAATAGATTATGTAGTATCAGATCATTCCCCATGTACAGCAGATCTTAAATTCTTAGATAAAAAGACAGAAGATAGAGATTTCTTAAAAGCATGGGGAGGTATTTCTTCTTTGCAATTTGGATTACCAGTATTATGGACGGAAGCAAGAAAAAGGGGTTGTGGGTATGTATTCAATAAATTCTTATGTTATGTTAAATGATTCCTCCTATATTATTAAATTTATTAAATTATTTGTAAAATCATAATTTATTTGAATTCATCTTTTTTTTTTTTTCCTTGAAGATTCCATCATTTGACTACTTGGTTATCAAAAAATACCTCAAAACAAATTAAGTTGAATAATAGAAAAGGAGAAATAAAAGTTGGTTATGATGCAGATTTCGTAATTTGGGCACCTGAGGAAACATTTACAGTTAGTATATGAGATTAAAAGTTTTATTTCTCTCTCTAAAAAATCAAAAATCTAAAACAAAATTTTTAATAGGTGTTAACTGATATAATCCAATTCAAGAACAAAGTTACACCATACGAAGGCAAAGTATTGTATGGAGTAATAAAAAAGACTATTGTCAGAGGAAATATTGTTTATGATGTTGAGAATGGTGTTGTTGATAAACCAAAGGGTGAACTTTTGATTTAATAATGTATTTTATTTTACTTGTTGGAAGACTGATTTTTTTTAAAAAGAGGAATTTTCATCACTTAGTTAACTATTTCTTTTAACTTGTTAAAGATTATTTTGTATTTTGGCCACATTATTATTATTTAAAATAAATAAATATTTTTTTTCTTTTTCTGATCATCGGTTGAATAAATTATAAAGCAATTTACGCATATTATGAGAAATTTTTAAAAAAATGAATTATGTGAAAATAACATTTAAATTTGTTTTGTTAAAATAGACACGACATGCAAATATAAATTCTCAATATAATTCTAATTTTGTTTTGGTAGACTTTTGGCGCGAAGAATATTTTAAAGATTTAAACAAAGAAAGATAATAGTAACAGTTTAGACTATGTGTAAAGGCTAAGAAAAAAGAGAATTAATGCGACTAATGTCTGGATATGAGGTTGCGTAAGATATTAAGATATTGAAATGTTTGAAATATTAATGTTTCGTTTATCAGAAATCTAATAAAAAGCTTCAATCACGACTTTAATCACATCCTTCTTCCAAAATGTTTATTTCAATAAAGATTAATAAAGATCGAGAAATAATATCGAATAAAGATATCATGTTACACATCCCCCCAATATAACCAAAAAAAAAGTTTATAAATATGCCTATCTTATCCCAACTCTTCGCCACATTTTCTCAAATAAAAAATAGGGATAATGCCGCCACTAAAAATTCTCGAACGGCTTACCTTGGTTTTGGGTGGTGTGACTTTGGGATATTTTGCCTTTTATCATAATTTAAAAAGGAAATCACCTCTTCTTCCTGTTATACCGGAAACACCTGCGTTGCCCGTACCTTATGGATATCCTGGTAAGCATATAATTGTTTTTTTTTTTTTGTTTTTTATCACTGATTTTTTTTTATTAAGTCTGAATGAAGGAATTCATACTTATTTCGGCGAATTTATAGGTCCAATTAATGATCCATTCAAAAGACATGCTTACCAGACATCTTTTAATCGACGGTTGCGTCATCCGGATTGGGTTTGACTATTAAATTTTTCTTTGTTCGCATATTTTTTTTTTATTAGAAAATTTTAATACTTTATTTTTATCAGGTGTTTGAACATCTTACAGAAGAGTCTCTCAAAAGAGGACCAGATGTTGATCGTTCTAAGTCATATTTTAAAGAAGATATGAATATACCTGAGATGTTTCGTTCTAAATTGCGGGATTATGTTAAATCTGGATTTGATAGAGGCCATCTGGCTCCGGCCGCTGATGCAAAATTTTCTCAAGAAGCTTTGGATGAAACTTTTTTATTGACAAATATTGCTCCTCAAGTGGGTAATGGATTCAATAGAGATTGTACGGATTAAAATTATAAATTATAATTATTATAGTTTACGCGGATTTTTTTTTTAAAAAACGAACGTTGATCACGTTATTCATGCAAATTTTCTGAATTGCTCTCTCTTTAGATTGGGCTTTTTTTGAAGAATTTTGTAGAAGACTTGTTACCGGTGAAAAATTTTCAGATGTCTATATATTCACAGGAACTGCTTATTTACCAAAAAAAGAAGCTGATGGAAAATTTTACGTAAAATATCAACTAATTGGTGATCCACCAAATACTGCTGTTCCGACACATTTTTACAAAATCGTTTTGGCCACTAAGAAGGATAAGAATAGTCCAGATGGAATATCATATTCATTAGAATCTTTCTTGATGCCTAATCAAAGAATACCGTACAATGACTCATTAGAAAAGTATATTGTTCCCCTGGACGCTATAGAAAGGACAACTGGTTTAATGTTCTTTAATGATTTAAAAAATAAAACTGTCACTTCTCTTTGTAAAACCGTAAAATGTATACCTATCCCACCTGCCAAACATATCGATGAATCATCAAGGAAAGATGAAAGAAAAGCATTACCATTACCCAAAGAAGAAATAAAAGCATTACCGTTACAAAAGCATTGATTCTTTATTATTAATAAAGAAAATGAATATAAATTTGAAGAATGAAGAAAACATCCAAACAAAATATATTTTACATAGTATAAATTATTTTACAAATTCTTTCTTATATACTACTACCAAATACATTTAATACATATACCAATAAATCCACCAGAAAATAAAAAGTTAAAGAAAATAGAAACGAAAATATCAAATATATCAAGTATGATATTATGTTCTAAGACAAACTAAATTGGGATATATGCTAATAATAAAAACATCAACAAAGTCAGGTGATTTATTACTGTATTAAATGGTATTTTAATGTGCTTGATGTGTTATATGATTGGTACTTGATTGTTGGAACTGCCAATGAATATAATTTGCGTATTGCATAATGAAATCCACTTGTCTAAATGGTAAAAAATCATGAAAAGTTTGAGAATGCACAAAATCTGCTAACAAGTAAAAAATAAGAAATTTATAAAAGATACATACTGCATTGTTTCAATTGCTTTTGGACTTCGTCTCATTCTCACAAACCGAATTGCGCGGTCAGCGTCAAAGCAATATCGCGTTTTAAGCAACCAACAACACGCCACCAAACCAGCACGACCGATACCTAATAATAATAATAATAATAGTAATAATAATAATAATAAATTATTATCAAAAGAAATATTTAAAATTCAAACCTTATAAACCTTATTCAAAATATAAAAAAAAAATTACTACTAACCACCACGACAATGTGCCAAAATATTTCGACCTTGCTTTATATGATGTTCAATCTGTATTATAACTTGATCCATTTGATCTATTGATTCGGGGCAACCTCCTTCAATCATTGGTATCCTAGAATATAAATATTTATATTTAATTTATTAAGTAAATAATTGATTATAAATTATTTTATAAAAAAAAAAAAAATTTTTTTTTTTTTACCTAATTATTTGCAAATCATGCCTCTGAGCAAATTCACAGTATTTTGGCCATGACGCTCCCAAGAATGCTAATTCTTCGTCAGTAAGACAGCTAAAATAAATAAATAAATTATTGTTAAAAAAAAAAAGTTTATATGGACAATTAATATATATATATATATATTTTGTAATTTTTTAAAATAAATATATTTATAAAAAGTATTACCAAATAATGACAGATATGTCTAACGATTTCAATCTTTGAAAATCTAAATCTAAATCTCGATCAATTGATGCTCTTCCTCTTACAGGACCGTTTAGCCTTACTTTTTTACCTGGACACGAACTTAGTGCAAGGTTTCCATAGTTAGTTGGTCTAGAGTGCTGTGGATTTTGAACAAGTCTTTCAGCCGGTTCATAATAATAATATTGATAAAGAGAATCATTGGTATAAATATCAAAGAGGTCAATTGTCTCTGGTAAAGGTTCCATAGAAAGTCCAGAAATCAATTCTTCGGGAACTATCCAACTAACGCTATTAAAAAAAAAAAGGAACAGAATTAGAAAATGTGAAAAAATAAAACGAAGGCATGTATAGAAAGCATTACTCACTTAATGGGATGAGTTATTGATGTTTTGAGGCTAACCCGAGGTTTCAAATGGCAAGACGCGGTTGTTTTATAAGTAAGGGAAGGAACTGTCTCGGAAGAAGCGGAAGTCATTTTTTCTTGCTGTAGTTTCGGTTTGGGTTGAAAATGGATTCAAATTTACAGAGAATGTAATGCTTTGTTTAATCAATAATAAGCGATTATAGGCAATTAAAAGGTTTCCGTGTGAAATAAAATTTGAAGAAAATTGTTGCTTTTGTCGACAGATGGTCGCTGTCACTATATATATAGCTAAATCAAATTTCTATTGTAAAATAAGAACTGACCCAGAGAAATCCAAATTTAGAATTTACTCAAACCAATGTTGGTTAATAAATAAAATAGTACTAGGTTTATCATGTATTAAATAAAATATTTATTTTTAAACTTTTTTTAAACTTGAAAAAATTAAAAAAAAAAAAACGGGGATTGAAACATTTATGCCGAAAATGTTCAAAATAATATTTGTGTAACACTTTTTAGATACAGTGTTACAATATTTGGGTCATGTTAAAATTGTGAAAAAATGCATATCGCCTCTAGTGGTACTTCTTGGGATGTACCTGGATGTACAAAGGATGTGTAATTGTGCAATCATGCTTGTTCAGTGAGCTTCATTCAAATTTTCCCGAAAAAATAATCTTTGAAAATCATCTTGTTATTGAGCTTTCCTTGTTCATCCGGAACTTTGCGCCAAATCTGCATTGTTTTTATATAATTCATTTGATTTTTAAAAATTTTTTAAAATTTTATTAAGATTACCTAAAAATTATATCTTATACGTATGTATAACTTAAATAATTTTTCCTATTTGATAAAAGATATGTACATATTTTACATATTTTGAATATATTTAATACGAATTGTTCCCGTGACACCGTAACACATACGTGGATTATCTGAAAAATTGATATTTCAAGAAAAATAAAAAAATAAAAGTTATCCTCGTAACTACATAATTAGTACATAAAGAGTAATTATCATGTTTATTCAACAACGGATAATCTTATTATAGGTGATAAAGGTACAATAGAATTCAGAACGATAATGAATAATATAACTCCAAAAATCAGTGAAATTTCTAGATTTATTTTAAATAATTTTAATGAATTGCGTAAAATTCCAAATTTAATTTCAAAACCATTAATAATTGGTATAAATGGTCCTCAAGGATGCGGTCAGTGAAAATTACTTAAAAAAATATTATTATTTTTTTTTTTTTTACAAAAGGATTTATTCGAATAATTACAAAGATTTTTAAAAAATAAATAGGAAAAACAACTTTGGTTGGAAAAGTCTCAAAATATTTAAAGGATACTAATAATCTATCAGTTTTAAATTGTTCAATTGATGATTTTTATCTTACTCATAAAGATCAAATAAAACTTTCACAAAAATATCTTGGAAATTTACTTTTAGAATATAGAGGAGAACCTGGTACTCATGATATCTCATTAGGGACCAGAACTCTAAAAAATTTATGCATTGCTCATGAAAATTTTTATAAAAAACTTGAACTTGGAATCAATTCAAATGAACCCAATGAAGTATTAATACCTGTTTATGACAAATCATTAAATAATGGTAGAGGGGATCGTACAGAAAAAGAGAATTGGATTAAAGTAAAATCATCTTTTAATATTATTCTTTTTGAAGGTTGGTTACTTGGATTTAAACATTTGTGTAAAGATCAACTTGAACTTGTATATCGTAAAGCTCAAAATTCATCATCATCATCATCATCAAAATTGTTATCTCATCCACTTTCACATATTTCAATAATAAATGAAAACTTAAAAAATTATGAGAAAGAATGGTATCCATTTCTAGATTCATTTATTCATATTGATACAGAAGATATTAATTATGTATATCAATGGAGATTAGAACAAGAACGTAAAATTGGTTTAGGAAAAGTTGGAATGACTGATGAGCAAGTTTATGATTTCGTGGAAAGGTATATGCCAGCTTATGAACTTTATTTACCTAGATTGCGAAAAGAAAATTTTTTCTGTGAAAAAAATGATTTTAATAATAATCAGTATTATGGAAGACATTTGAAATTTATTTTAAATAAAAATAGAGATTTGGTGGATAAAATTTTAATATAAATTTTTTTTAATTCACTTTTTTTTCTCAAAAGTTATTTTATATAATTAAAATATCTTCTTTTATTGATGGATTTCCTTTTATAAATTTTAGATTATTAATAAAATTATATAAATTGTTTTTTCACTTTAATAAATTGAGGAATTCAAATATTCTATAGATAATTCTATAAATAATTCTACAATAGAAAAAAAAGAAAAACTTCTAGATGCCCACAATTATTTGTGCAGCTTATGTTTTATTTTTAATTATTAAGACAGGAAATTCAAGGTCAAGCGAGGTATACGAAATCATTACTGTGATTTCATATCTTTTTTTGTAATATTTACGCTTATAAAATATAAATGCATAAAATATTCAATTCCGAAGCTTGTATGTTAATAAATTGACAAATTAGAATCTTATTAAGGCCACGTACCTTTTATAGATTTCTGTTTTTTCGTGTATTTATTTCTATTTTACGAGAATTATCTCTTTGTTATGTTACTTTTTTTTTTTATGTCTGAACTTTTTATTAATTCTTTCCTCTTCATTACTAAGAGAAGATAACTCACTATCTGAACTATCTATAATAATTGAATTTTGCGGAATTTTTCTCTTTAAGTTTTTGCTACTTTCCGCATCACCATTTTTCCACGTATTTACAATATTTTGAATCCTTTTGCTTTTATGCATTGTACCACGATTATTTGTTCGTCCGAAAAAATTATCAATCGAAGTTTGCGTCAAATTCTTTTCGGACTAAAGAATACGAAATGGCAAGGCACAAAATCAAGAATTAAATTTTTAGTTCAATTTGAAAAAATATATTTAGAAAAGAAGTTACCTGTCGTTCCATCATTGATTTTATTACTGGCACAATAGTTTCATCGACTTTATCTTCGGACCATAATAATTTATCCGATAGAAAACTAGAAAGTTTAAATTCAAAAGATTCAAAAGATTCAAAAGCGTTAGAAATTTGAAAGTTCTACTCTATATATATTATTAAAAAAAAAAAAAATTAATCGACATTTCAACATTTTAAGATCATCTATATCAGGAACACCCCATTGGAACGGAATTGCTGAGTCATCAACATGTGGATTAAGGAAAGCATCTCTTATATTCAAATTGGGGAAGCTTTTCGATAAGAATAGATTTCCTGTCATTTTTTTCCTCTAAATAAACAAAATAAACAAATAAATAAGATGATTAAAATTGTTTAATAATAATAAAAAATCAAGATAAATAAAAAAAAAATTTTTTTTTGACTCACGAATTTCTTTTTGAATTCACTTTCATCGTTTTCCGGTACATATGTTCCATATTGAACTTCTAACCACCAATCTCTGAATTTCACAAGTCCATCTTCTTCAGAAAATTCATTTAAAATTTCCATTGCAGTAACAATTCCTACTTTAGGTAATCCTTCAGAATAATCACTTCCAAGTAATAATGCAAGTTTAATAAGTTTCTCTCGATCCAATTGAAATTCACGTTCAAAATCTTCAGCGTTATAACATTCAACATATTTTTTTTTATCAAAAAAGTTTTTATATACTTGAGTTCCTCCAAATAAAAATACATCACAATCATCAGTAATAATTCCATCGACCAAATTTAATCGTAATAATTCTGCACATTGAGCTTCAGCTTCCATTGGTGCAGTTATAAATGGAATCCCAAATAATTTCAAAAGTTCTTGACATTCATTAATCATAGTTTGGGTAATAATATCAATGTCACGTTTTTCTTTCCGTTGTTTTTCATTCAACTGTTGAATTTCATCTGTTAATTCCTTTTGAACGGTAGTTAAATCTTTATTTTGCAATTCAGATAGGAATCTCGCATATTCAGAAACTTCTTCTGACATTGAATTATCGATATTTTCATAAATATAATTTTCAGATAAAGAATTTTCTTCATCTTCACTTTCATCACTATCCATTTTAGTTATTTCTTTAAAAGTTACTTTTTCATTAGAAATTTCTAAATCCTCACAAATTTCCATCTCATCGCCAATTTCATGAGATTCTATATAATCATCATTTGAAGTAATAAAATTGTTTATATCATTCACATTATTTATTTCATCTTGTATTTTATTTTGTATTTCATTCTGTATTTCATTCCGTATTTCACTTGGAATTTCATCAGGATAATTTATTTCCATCTGTGAATTATCTAAATTATTTAAAGTTTGAATCATCAAATCTTCTTGCTCAGAAGGTTCCTCATTCTCAAATTTTGATGGTGGGACATTAGTTCCAGAAATTATAACTTCTATAAATTCATCTTCACTTAATTCTGATTTGTTCGCCCCTTCTAATTTCTTAGAATTTTCAACGTTTGAAGATTTATTATTATTTCTTTCATCATCAATTGAATTATAATTCGAAAGATCATTATCTGTCATCGAAGATTTTTCATTTGAAGATAAATCATTTGTTGTATTATTTTCAGATATAAAGTAACTGGGTAAATTCTTTGAATAATGTTCTAAATAAATGGAAGGTTTTATTTTATATTCATCCAGTAATTGATAATCAAAAGTTTGAGGTAAAAGCATTGAATCTAAATTGACATTCTTTAATTTAATTTCACGATATTCATTACCTGGAACATTTTGTGACTTTTCTTCATTCTCGGGTATTTCGTCATCAAATATTTCAATTATATCAGAATCTAATAATTTTGATTCTATTGGTAAAGTATTTTCATCCGAACTATCATCTATATAGTGAACTTGTGAATAATTATTATTATTATCATTTTGAGTAATAGAGTTTTCGGGTTGAGAATTATTGACAGATTCATTCGGTTGCATATTTAATTTAAATTGAATTACAGCTTGTAAAAATTTAATCCAGAATTTTAAAGCTGCTTCCTTTTCATTATCACCTTCTCTAATTTTACCCTTTTTCTTGAAAGCCAAAGTTTTTTGATTTTTAATTTCATCATTATCCCATTCATAAATTGCTTTATGAATTAATTCTTCATAATTTTCAAATTCTTTTCGAAACTCTTTAGTAACTTGTGAAATCCAAAGAGCATAAAAAAATTCTGGTTCATAATATTCTGAACCATTACCTTCAGAATTCCTATCTGAATCATAACCATCAGATATGGTAATTGGAGTTGTACTCTTTTTTGATTCTAAAGATTCTAAAGCTTGAAATTTTTCCATTACAGATTCAATTGATTCTTCGTCATCAACATAAGCTTTTGAATCTAAAATACATATTTGATACAATACAATACAATTTAATTAATTTAAATTTAATTAATTAAAATGAAAAATTTTTGTTATAATAATAAAACTCCATAAAATATATAATAACTATACCATTAATAAAAGATTCATCTTCAAGATTTGAAGTGCTAGAATTAAAATATCAAGTTCATAAATAGGGATAATGTTTGATTTATTGGTTTAAAACTTTAGAATATTATAATAAAGATCGACTCACTTTAAAACCATATCATCAAATTCATTTATTTCTTTTTCATTTCCATCATTAAATTCATTAAGTTTACTTTCAATTTCATCATCTTCAGAACTATCATCCAAATTTAATGGTTCATCAATAGTACCTAATCCTTTACTTCGTTTAATGTTTGATATAGAATCATTATTAGTCACCATTGTATATCCATTACTTTTTATATTTTTTACTAAAATGAATTCTTTATTACGCTCTGAAGCTATTCTCATTGGTATAGAATTATTTAATTTGTTGTTGGAATTATTAGAGACATCCAACATTTTTTGTGTTAAATCATTTCTACGAAGAAGATTTTTTATCTGTAATTTTGAAAAATCCATTGCGGTGTAATTTTTTTCAAACAGTTAAAGATAAAATTATTCAATTTACTTTTTACTTAGATTATAATAATAATAATAAATTAAAATAAATTAAAATAAAAAAAAAAAAAAGTTTATGAAAAAGGATATGGGAGCGCTTTCGACCAACTCTTTATAACGATCTCTAGTTGATATTCTACTTTTTTGACGAAGTTCACTTATTATTTCATATTGTTTACTCAAAGGAAGTGATTGAAATAATTCTGAACTAGTATCAATATTTTCCGGCTATAAAAATTAATCATCTTTTGATTAAATTTCATAATTTCATGAAGAATTTAAAGATAATAATAAAGAATCCAATTACTTTATACTTTTCAATAAATCTTAGAAGATCATCTGCAGTAGCTAAACGAGAATCATCATCTGTCATCATAGACCTCATAATAATAATAAATTTAAATAAATTCCAATTTAAATATTTTGCTTTTCTAAATATTCAAATATTCAAATAATAATAATAATTATTATTATATTATTAAATAAAGACATACTCTAAACTTCCAGAAATTGGTGGCAAATCAAATTCATCATTTTTTCTGCGTTGACGTATTTTAGTAGGACTCAATTTAATTTCATCAAAATATATAGTATCATCATTTATTATAACTTCTTGTTTTAAATTATCTTTGACACTATTATTATTATTATTATTATTATTAGACCTGAAAAAAAATAAATTAATAAAATTTTTACAAAAATATTAATTTTGGAAAAAAAAAAAACAGGAAAACTCATAATATTCGAATATTTACTTTGATCCATCAACATCATTAATTTCTTTAATTGCCCGAACTTTCATTTGAGCAGCTAAAATTTTTTCAGCCGTTTTTTGTAATTCGTTTACTTTACCAGAACGTCTTTTACGTCTTTTGATCTATAATCAATAAATAAATATATGTGAATTAATTTTTCCAAAAAAAAAAAAATAATGAATTACGAATTCGAAAATAATTTAATAACCAACCAAGGTGATCCGTTTTAATTCCGGAGCCCCACCATCAAATACAAATATTGGTTTGATGTTAAAGAAAAGAAGTTTACATAATCTACGAAGAAAACCTAAAACATGAGCATTTTTTAAGATATTCCCGTCTTTATCGCGCATAGCTTTAATGAATTGATATAACCATATACTAGCATGTATAAAAATTTGAATTAAGTTTAATAATAACGTCGAAAAAGTTAAAAATGATTATTTTAACAAAATATATAAGGATATCTATCGCAAGTATCTTTCGATTTAAAGATTCTAATTCAATTGGTCTGGCGGTAGGCGCCAATAAATTCCACAAATTTTTAACACCCATTTCGTTTTTAATTTACTAAATGCAAGAAAAGTAAAAAGTTTAAGTTTTTTTCAAATGTTGTCTCACATGATAATGATTTCACCAGAAAACATTCATAATAATATAATAATAATAATTATTATTTATTTATTTATTTAAGATAGTTTACATTTTTTTTTTTTTATTTGTAAAAAATTTCGAATTTCAATTAAAAATTAAGGTTTTCATGTTTGACAAAAAGTGATGTTTATAATAAAATTTTGTGAATATAATTTGAATGCCTACAATATAATATGAATATAATATGTCTAATTGCAATAATTGCATCAAGCATATCCGTATGCTGTATCTCCTAAAGCTCGACATTTAATTGAAAAATTAGTAACTATTTCTTTATATTTTTGTATACTTCGCGTACTAAAATAAAAAAGAAAATCAAAAATAATATAAATTACAAAAGTGAAAAAAATTTTAAAGTTCAATAAAAATAATAATTAAAATAATTAAAATAATTAAATTCGTTAATCACCCTAATATGGATTTCGCAAAATGTTGCTTTGTTGCAAGATCCGCATGATGTGATGGAAAATTTTCCTAAAAATAATAATAATAATAAAGTAATCAAATAATTAACTCGAAAACATTATAACCAAAAAAAATATATATATTTACTTGATTCAACAATACACTGAGCCATTCTTTACTTGCTTCGACGTAACGACTAGTAATTTTATGTAATACAAGAGACAATGAAACAACAAATGACCTTGGAAGTTTCCCACCGATCCCCTAAATTAAATATTCGCATAAATAAATAAATAAATAAATAAATAAATAAATACATGTGTAAATCAGTCAATAAAGAAATTCAAAGTTAAAGATATATAATGATAAAACGTACTGAAATTAATTCCCTCATTATTTCCATTCCATAAGTCATTATAATATTTTCAATTCCTTTCGATAATTGTTCGTCTTCATAATGCTGACCAACAAATTCTCCCTTTTTTTAAAAAAAAATTTTTTTAAAATTAAATTATATTGAATTAGGTGAATGAATAAGTCAATTCTTTAAAATTATAAAAAAAAAAACCCCCACACCCACCATGAAAGTGATTGCAGATTTTAGAGCCAGCCTTTCTTGTAAACTCAAACCCACCACTGAAAATGTCATTATGTTGTTAAATAATTCTGGAGGCAAATTATATAATAATAATGGGCATTTTTGAATGAACTGGATGAAAAGAACACTAATTAGAGAAATGCCTTATAAAATGAATCATCACTATGAAGAAGTACCTTTGTCAAAATGGCAAAATATGAATTAACTAAATCTGGATTATTTTCCATATCTAATAATTATAATAATCAAATAATCATAATAATCAAATAATTAAAAAAATTTTGAACTTAGTAAATTTTCAATTAATAACTTTACATATATTTACCCTGTTGATTTCTCACATATTGCTGTATAGTTATCGTAGTAATTTCAGCCAACATATTTCTTAATGCAGGACCATGTCTACTATTTGGTCCATAAACTGTTACCACTTGAGCAGAAGTATCTAACCAACAAGAAAATGGATTCCTTCGATAAGAAATTTGTACCAAAGAAATGATCACTTCGAAAGGTATAGAAAGTAGATTTTCCGTAACGCGAATTCCAGTATTCAGAAATTTACATAAACACTAAAATAATATAAATAAATAATATAAATAATATAAATAAATAATATAAATAATATAAATAATATAAATAAATAAATAATATAAAATAAATAAATAATATAAAAAATAATATACAAAGTTAAATATTTCATAAATAAATAAATATTAAGATATTAATATAATAAAATATAATAAATATAATAAATATAATAAAATATAATAATGATAACAATTACCTCCATCACTTCATTCTCATGACACCATATTTCAGCAATGTTACCAGTAATTTCTATTAAGGCATTAGAAAGGTTTGATGATGATGATTGTTCCTTCACAACAATATCATCATCATCTATTATAATAACTTCATCATCTGGTGGTTGAATACCACGACCACAACATGTAAGATATTCTAAATGAATAATTATGGTTTCCTTGTATGGAGATGGATTCTTTTAATTAAAGGAGAAAACACACGGTAAATATTCAATCGATCGAAGAAAAAAAAAAAAAAAGAATCGAATTGATATGAATTTATTGGTAAGAAGACCTGCTTGCCATGAATTATAGCTTCACGTAAATTTCCGATAAAACTATTTGAAATAATCTATGAATTATATTTAAAAATCTTTAAAATTCAAATAATCCAACCAATTATTGAATAATGATCAAGAAAAATAAAACCCCAAATTTTACAATATTTTATACCAATAATGGTTCCATCTTTTTTTCAGGAGGTAAGGCTTGAATTACATCCGCTATTGACTCAATAACTCTTTGCTTTTCTCTAGTCTAAAATTCCAAGTTCAATGATTGATAATAAATTAACACATTCAACTTAATCACTCGGGTAATTAATAATAAAATAAGCTTACTTGAATATGAGGACCAACTACCATATACATGTTAATGAGACTATCTATTTCATTTACAAGAGATTCTCGACAAGTATCACACACTTCCTTAAATGACAAAGCTGAAAATGAAGAAGTTTCGGGATCACTTAATCCTGAAACAAGATAATTAAGGGCAGAAAAAATGTACTCTGGATGTCGTTTAAGCCACTCTGCGTAACAACCTATATATAAAAGAATAACTTATGTCAAAAAAAAATTAAATTAAATAATATGGATATTCAAGTAAATCCGACATATATAAATACCAATAAGAGATAAAGCAGTGTTTCTTAGGCGACTATTTCCTTGAACGGGCAACATTCCATATACTTCCGATCCAAATAAACGAGGTAAATAAGTATTTTCTTTATTATCAACAGCTTCAGATATTGATTTTAAGAAAAATAAGGTTGATTCTAAATCCTGAAAATAAATAAATAAATAAATAATTATTAATTTTCAAAAATAAAATTCGAAATTATTTCATTGAACAACACAATGTTGCAATATGTACCTGCCATTGACTTGGATCTCTTCCAGGCATTGATAATTGCATAATGGCTAATTCCACTAAATATGCAAACATTTGATTCCGTAATACGTAATATGCATATAGAACAGTATCTCCCACATCCCTTCTATAAATTTTAAATCGTTCTTTAACATCTATATATATTAATTATATTAATTGAAATTTTTTATAAATAATTTGTATGTATGTTTATTTAGTTATCTTTCCTAATTAAGGTTAATAATCATCACACCTTTAGCCCATTCTACCCATTCATCATCGGGAGGATATTGAACTTTAGTTCGTACTACTTCCATCAATCTTTGAAAAACTATGATTGAAGCTTCACGTATTTTTTGAGCTTCTTCAAGTGAAACCATCTTCGAACCACTAACATTTTCATCATTTACTGGAATTACTTCGGGATCAAATAAAGATTCCTGAAGACCATACCAAAATTGTAATGGCATTTCAGAAATGTAAATTTTCAGTTAAAGAAATTTATTAACTTTTTTTTTCCAATTATTTAATAAAAAACTCAATATAAAGAATATAAAGAAAAAATAAAAAATAAAGGATATCTCTTGATCCTGACCGAAGTAACCTGGGAATCCTATAAACATAATCATCATTTCAAGATAAATAATTATATCTTGTCTCAAAAAATGAATTGCAATATAATCCGAGAAATTATCCCCAAATGTTGTCATCAATCGACAAAGATTTCTTGAAATCATTTCATTTCCATCTAAAATTTAAAATATAAAATTTTAATAATAATAATAATAATGATAATGATAATATTAGTATTAATAGTAATAATAATAAATTATACCATGAATAGCTGTTGTTATTTGATTTTTTGCCCATTCACTAGTCATACAACAAAGTATTTTTTCACAAATTGTTTCTTGATATTTAGCGATACGAGGTAATGATAATAATTCCATAAGTACTTCAGTCGCCTCATCATAAGTTGATTCGAATGGAAAAAGATTTATAACATCATCTATTAGAGGATATAGAGATCTATGTATATACAATAATAATCAATGGTCAAATTTTTTTTTAAAAAAAAAAAAAATTAAATAATTAAAATTAAAAATTAAAATAAAACACGTTACTCAAACGGAACACCATATATGATCCAACTTTGTAAACATTTTAGTCCTTTTTTTTTTATAAGAATATCTCGTTGTTGTTGAGCTTGATAATTTGATAATATGGTTTTTAAAGTTGACAAAACTCTTGGAATAGAATCAAGGAGTTCTTGGTTCACCTTGGCTCTAAATGTAAAAAAAATTGTACACTAATTAACAAATTTCTTTCTTTTTGATGACAAGACTTAAAAATTTTACATGTTAATTTTTTTTTGCACTAACTTTTTATCTCCAACCATATTTCCTCTTATGACTTCTTCAGGAACAACAGTTAGAAATTCCAGAAGAGGTAATTCAATAAATAATGATTGTCCTGGATTTTGAGTAGAAACAGCAATGGCTCCATTATGTAACATTTCGAAAACTTCCGGTATAAAATTTGTCCATATATCTGGTACCGCTTGTATAGCATAAGCAGTAAGCTAAATAATTTTAAAATTTTTTAAAAATTTTTTTCAATTCAATTTTTTTTTTTTTTTTTTTTGAAAAAGAAGATAAAAGAAGCAAAATATATACATACTGCCAGGCATAACTTTGTTAAAACTAAATTAGCACCATTAGATAATCTTACAATCCATTCGAGAAGTTCTCTACGTAACCATTGCTTTTTCTCCAAGGATAAGGTATTCCTTTAAATTTTTAAATATAATGAATTTTTTGTTAATAAACACGAAAAATGAAATATCAATTAAAAATTTAATATTTACCAATCTCGTGAGATTTTTACTTGAAAGGTATGAGCACCAATGAATTGGCTATTAATAGACTAAAATAAAAATAATTCAGTGCTTCTTAAGTTCGCGCGGTTAGCTCAAATAAGTTTTACGAGATTTATATACAAGTAGATATAAATTTCTAACCTGCGAAGCCAATAGTTGAGGAGCCAAATCCCACGCGTAAGTCTGTTTTTGAAAATTATGAATGAATTCTTGGGCCGACTTTTGATATTGTGGATCTAAACCACTACCACCACCATAAAGTTGGGCTATTACCTTAAAAAGAAATATTAAAATATTAAAAAAAAATGAAAGATATGATGTATTAAAGATGAGTTCCTTTTATGAAAAATAAATAAAATGAATAACATTTACTTGTTCAATTTGGGCAACAGAAGAAGGTACTTGATGTTCCATAATTAGTAAAAAAAGAACGTAAATACTAAAAATTCGCGTCTTTTTATTCTAGCAAAAAAAAAGATTCTTTATGATATATAAGTTGGTAACACAAAATTTATCGTCATACGTTTATCCATTGTCATATTTCGACCAAATTTAAAAATTATTATAATTATTATTTCTCTAGTCGCTGTTTAATAATTTTAATTTCTATGTCATACATTACAAATTCGTCAACTATTTCAAATGTATTAATTGATAAAGTCAATTGACAATTAAATGGAAGATAATGTTTATTCTTTAGATTAATTTAATATTTTCTGTAGCGAAGAAATAAAGTTGCATTACATAAAGCAAAGAGGTTTTACATTTGTCTTAACCCGATGATTTATCAAATTTGGTTATTTCCATGTTATTTGATTTAATAAAAATAAATAAAATAAAATAAAATAAAATAAATCAAATAAAATAAAAATTATAAAATAAATTTTAATGTCTATATTGTTTTTAATTTGCAAACTACAATTATATTATTATATTGATTAATTAAATGAGATATATATGAATTAATCACCACAATGAGTAGTTATATTAGAATAAATGTAATATTATTCTCTTGTCTTCAATTATAATTTGAATTATTTGAATTGAGGTAATAATAATAATAATTTAATTAAATTGTGATAAATATTTTTTTTTTACATTTAATTAATTTCAATTTTCAATTAACTTAAACAATTTATTATTAAATATAAAATAAAATACATGACATGACATGACATGACATGATATAGATGAACCAGATAAACAAAATATTAAATTCCAAGATTGTTCAAAAAATTATAATAATAAAGTAAATTAATAGATTATGACTGTATTATAGGTTTTAAGGTTTGCCTCCCCATAACTCTAATTGAGATAAAAATGAATATATTATAAATATTAAAATTTCTTAATATTATTAAAAAAAAAAAGGATTTAAACAATAATAAATAAAGATAAGACAGAAAATTAATTACAAACCATCTAATTCTTCAAATCTCTCTACTCTTGAAATTGTTTCCAAATCAATGAATTGACTACGATATTTCTTCTCATCTCCAAACACGTTATGATTCTCATCTTTTCTTTCATTATTATCGGAATTCTGAAATTGCTCATAATCTTCCACTAAGAAGTACCACATGATCACTTTTTCATATATTTCTTTGATGGTTGGTCTCTTTGTTGGATCAGAATTCCAACATCTTTGCATTAATTCAACAAAACATTGTGGAGTCCCTTCTACTATGCTTGGTCTCTCTCCATCACAAATATCTACTGCTAAACCTGTTGTGAATTCAAATTTTGACAATGGTGGATTTCCAGATGATAAAACCCACATAATAATTCCGAGACTATATATATCACTTGAACTGACATACGGCGGACTTGAATTACTTTGTAACACTTCAGGTGCAACGAAAGGTAGTACACCATACATTCCTTTGGATCTATTCGTTGAATCATCCTTACTATCATTATTTAATTGAATGAGATCCGTAATGCAGGCAATTCTATCATCTCCAATTAAAATATTCCCTGTATGTATATCTCCATGAACTAAACCTTCTTCATGAATTAATTTCAATCCTTTTACTATATTACCAAGAATTTGTAATCTATCAGAAATCCAATTAATGTTTTCATAATTTTCATTCAAATATTTTCTTAGATCACCGTTTTTTGTAAAATCTATCACTAAACAATATTGATTTGTATCTGGATCTTGAGTCAATCCATAACATTGGAATTGTGTTAACAATTCATAACGCAAATTTGTTTGTGAGGTTGAAATATTGATATATGTTTCAAGCTATTAAAAATAAATTATCCAAAGGTAATTAAAATAAATTATCCAAAGGTAATTAAAATAAATTAAAATAAATTAAAAATAGAAAGCAGCTTTTATCTTATAAAATAATAAAAAAATATTTCAAACATACTTTGTGCAAAAATTCGGCAGTCAATTCCGTAGAATCCCTCCCAAGATTCTTGATAACAACTAATTGACCACCACAAACCCTCACATTTTCATAAAAACACATTGGTCCATCAATCCACCAAGCGGAACGAATATGTCCAAATCGATTTTCTGCAATGTTTGTAACATTCTCAAATCTTTCAAATGGAATCCATTCTATATGTGAAAACATAAATCTGGGTTTTAATTGAGAATTGGAAATAATTCTATCAATTTCCGGATGTCCACTTGTTGGAGGAATTTTACTTTCATGAATCGAATCAAAAATATTAGTATCATTAGATGGTAAAGTGCATAATTCACATTTCTCAATTCTTTCATCTATTACATGATTACATATTACAAATTTTGATAAAAATATATTCGAATTCATTATTTGTTCAAATAATTGTTTCGTGTCACATCTCAGAATTCCTTTATTTCGAATCATCTTAACCATGAATACCACATTATTTCTCATCCTTTCCAATACCGTCAAGACTAAAATGGTACTTGAAAATAAATAATAACATGCCAAAAGGTTGAATAATTGTACAATATATACAGACCATGGAACAATTACAGAAATAAGCCATCCAGTGCTTTTCAACGTAAATGATGCAAAGAATAAATAAATACTTAAACTAGAAATTTCAAAAACGGAAACAAAGAAATTTGGAAATAATTTACAAGAAATAATACTATCAAAAATTAAAATTATCGAAGTAGAAAATGCACTACCCCAATAACCATATAATATATAAAAAAATATTAACATTGAAAGAGTAAAACCTTTAATAGGGGACAATTTAATATAACGATTGAGAGTAAAGTAGAGTAATTTAAATTGGGATTTGCCGGATACTATAAAAATGTTGGATAATGTATTTAAAAGAAATAATTGAATTGATAATTGAAGATTTGTCAATTGAAATAAAAATATCTGAAAGAATAAAATTTTCAAAGATCGAGAAATGTGTTTATAACCATGATAAAAAGGATATTTAAAAAATAAAAAAATAATTTGATCAATTTTATTCATCATTAATCAAAGGTGTAAAATATATTTGATAAATAATTGGAAAAAGTGAATTTTTAAAGATATTGAAATGATGAAATAATTTAATAAATGCTAATCCAGTCGATTATCAAAATAATCAAAGATCCATCCAAATAAAAATAAACAAACTTAGAATAGATTTCTTTATTTCAGCCATTTTTATTACTAGTTACGTATTCTGTGATGTCATCTAACCAATTTTGTATTTATTTTGCAGATCATCCACAAATAAAATTTATCCGTGCACAAGCGTATCAGTACTCAATTTAAGCATAAAGTCAAAATAGAAAACTTTATTTAAATATAATATATACTTAAATATACAATTTATTTTATCTAGAAATACAATTTGTGTAATTATTTAATAATAATTTAATTAATTAAATCAATCAACCTATATAATCTTTTCTTCAAGTCCTCCAAATCCTCCATTTCTTAACTTACAGAGACAACCACATCCTGTCGGACATTCCTCGTTACCTAATGCAAACCATTCTCTCATATGTGATGTATGTCCACCATGTTTACAGATTATACAAAAATTCATTAATCCTAAATTTTTAAAATTATAAAAATTATAAAAATTATAAAAATTATAAAAATTATGAAAATCATGAAAATTATAAAATTTATAAATGTTATAAATAGAAGAATACCTTTAACATAATGATGACATATCGAGCATCTCATTAGACTTTTACGTTGATATTTATCACGTTGACAATTTCCACATGTCGAATTATGTTTTAATTCTGTACCACATTTATGACAATGAATCCCAATTTCTAAAATATCGAAAATAAACATTATCATAATTATTCATCAATTTTAAAATAAAAAAAATATCTCGCATTACTTTTGATATTCTTAATATATATCTTTTTTTTTTCCCCTACTTGCCTAAAGGTTCTTGCAGTTCTCCCAAAGGGCTTCCAATACGGGTGGCTTTTACAAAACTCATAAATTTTAAAACTTCAGCACGTGCTTCGTAAAAACCCCAATGATATAATATTTCACAATATGCTAATCTGAATTGATCATGTGAAGCTGTTATTGATCGATCATCGTCTAACAACTTTACAGATAAAGGTCTTTTTTTTTATAATAATAATATAATAATAATAATAAAAAATAATATAATAATAATAACAATAAATAATATAATAATAATAATAATAATAATAATAATAATAATAATAATAAAAGATTAATATCAAAAGTATTAATAATGTTAATAATGAGATTGATACAAAATTGTAGTGGATAAAATTTTATACCTCCTTTCGTCATCAAATTCATCCATATTTATAACTAAATTCAGTCCAGAACTTTTCTCGGGTTTTTTCTCTAATTCTGTACTCTTGTCATTGTTACCATAATATACCATGGGCCAATTGAAATGTTCATGTCGACCCGTAAATCCTGCAGTAGCTGGACTACTTTTTCTTGGAGTTTTTGGAGATGATGCCGTTGTACTAACACTTGAAGAAAAATCTCTTACACCAGAACCAGCACCACCACCAAATGTAGATCTTCTCTGATGATGTATTGAATGACCAGAATTGGGAACCATAATAGGATCTCTGGTACCTTCTGAATGTCCATAATGATATATTGATGGTGTAGGAGGTGTAGCTGAGTATCCAAAATTCTCAAATTGATATGGATGCGTACCCAAAGATCCTTTAGATGAACTATATGATTCACTCATAACTAGTCCAAATGTAGTTGACAAACCAGGATAACTAGATTGACTACGCATAAAATCAGTCATTTGATATTTATCTGAATACCTCGTATTATTGTAATTAAAATAATCATTATTGCTACTTGATAATAAGTCTGAGTTCTATAAAATTTTTTTTTTTTTAAAAAAAAAATGAATATTAACAAGATTTTCATAATTTTCATATATATATAGAAAATATAATAAAAATGTTCATTTAAGATACCATAAAATATGTTTCAGAAGATGACAAATCATTTTTCCTTTCAGGAGGAAACGGTTCTCTAAAAACACACGATAGCATCGCAACCATTTGAATATCACCTAAGTTAATAAAGTGATTAATTCTGTATAAAATATGCATAAATAAAATAATAATAATAATAAAAAATGTGAGCAAAGAAATTAATGAGTATAAAATCTTAATGAAAATTAGAACCTACAAATCTTGCGCAAGATTTTTTCCTAATGGATGATGTCCCCAATTTACTTTAGCGAATAAGTTTGGGAATTCTTCTAATGAAGTATCGTAACTCATACGATTTTTCTTTCTTTTAACTAAAGGTTTTGCATAGGGATTCATTGATCTTTCATGATAAAACATATCTTCATTTGTTACTGAATTCCTCATACGTTTGTTGGGGATAGTTTGAGTAAGAATTAATGAAGCAAGAATCCAAGCTTGTTCCAAATCTGGACGATTATGCTCTGCAGCTATCTGGGCGTTTCGCTTGCAAATCTCCACCGGATCATTACCGCGAAGGCTATGAATTGAACGAAAAAGTGAAATAAATAAAATAAAATAAAATAATCATATAGTGAAGATCATTGAATATTATTGAATATTAAGTTTGAATAGTTTTTTATATACTTACACGTATTTCGAGGCCAGTTTATAATTTACAGGCATCATTTCTGATAAATCAAATGAAATCACACTATGACGTTTTTTGTTAAGATCTGATGACTCAAATAACGCTACATGATCAGTAGGGATTTGATTTGCGTCTGGTATTTCATTGTCATGTGTTTCATCCTAAAATTTCAATATAAACGTTAACTACAAATTGTTTATATCTTTAATTTCCGAATAATAGAAAACTTGATTTGAACCTTTTTTTGCTTATAGATTGGAAACAAGCTATCATCCTCATCTCCATCCTGATAACCAAAAATAGGCCTCGGAAGCCTTGTTATCATTTGATATTGTTCCCATGAGTCATAAGAACGTGGATGTGTATATGTATAATTATGTCCAGAGTGATTACTTTTTTGGCTTAAATCTTGCGATCTAAAATTCGAAAAGAAACATACAAGTTTCCCTGTGATATAAAATTATGGAAATTTATTAAATTTATAAACTATTATTAATTATTATTAATTATTAATTATTAATTATTAATTAATGAATAATGTAAAGTGAAATAACGTTAATATGAATATTTATTTACCACTCGCTGAAAATCTAGCTCCACATATTACTGGAAAGAGAATTCTATTATGATCATCTTTATCTCCCAACAACATTATTAGATTATTGTCATATGAAGTTCTCCTCTTTGAGTTCAAAAGATTTTCTTCATCAGAATCATCTTTTCCATAAATATCTTGACCATCCGAATTTTGACCTCCGAGTAGGTATCGTACGCAAGCTTCCAAACATGGTCTCTTTTGTGAAATTTGAGTTATGGCAATCTTTTTAAGGTTTTGTGACATATGCGTTCGGTTCATTATAGATATCATTCCAGTTTTTTGAATCTCAAAAATCGGTGGTCTATCTTCAGGATATTTCTCCGGATAAAATATATTAACGCGTATAAATGCTAAGCCATTCTCTGACCAAGGTCCATGAAGGCTAATTCTGCAGTTACGGTTAGGAACGTCAAGCTATTTTTATTTTTTTTTTTAGTATTTATGTGGTATTAGCATCATGTAAAAAACGTATTTACTAAAAAAATGTCCAGGATAATGTAAAATGTGAAACCTTTTCTAATTTCACATTTTTGAATTTGTTTGTAACTTGATCGATTTCTTCTCGCATATTCATTAGAACGTCAGTATTACTGCCTTCACCCTTAGTTTTAATCATTCTCACACCCTGCATCCATAATAGAGGCGATAATGCAAAACGATCAGCCCTGAACATTCCTGCAGCTGCCCCCATGTAACCTTTTAAATTTCCACCACCAGTGGAAGCTCCAGACGGACGTAACGTGGTAGCGTGGTTCATATGACCACCATGACCAGGAATAACTCGTAATGTGGAAATGGCTGTTGATGGATTTAATGTAAGAGAAATTGAATGATTATCTGGCGGATCACGGAATGTGAAGGTAGAATACCCTTTTAGCATCATATTGATATTAGGAGATCTTGGTTTGCCACGTTCATGGCCAATTAACTAAATATATAATAAAAAAAAAGTTTATATTTAAAAGACTAACTATTTTTCAAACCGGAAACAATTAGAAGCAATTACCTTTAACTGATTATCACTTATCGGCCATAATCGTAAATTTTGATCTTTCGACCAAGTAATTAATTGAAATTCTCTATCGTCTAAAATAAATATAAATCAGATATAATTGAAATACAACTTCATAATTTTTATGATCTATATATTATGTACCAATAGATTGATTGCCACCCCCTCTGATCCTCCAAACGAATTCTTTAACAACATCTTGATGTTCTGTAAATGATTCTACAGGATATCGTGTATTTTCAAGATTCCAGAGATGTACTGCAGTTTCTGAACGTTGTGGCATTGTTAAAATTCCAGAACCGAATGGCTAAAAAAAAAAAAAAGTCAATAAATGTATTATCATTGAAAATCAATATTAACAAATAATAAATGAAAATACGCACCGTATGTCTCGCACGCCAAACAGGAGAGTTTGTCTGAATTTCACCTTGACACTTTCCAGGTTCTTCAATATTCCAGAACTATAAAAAATTTTTTTGATTACGAAAAGTTTGATTGTATTTTATTATAATATATAAAACCAAAATTGTAAATAATAAAAACCTTGACTTTTTTATCTAAACTACAAGTAATTATATTTTTTTCATCACTTTTACTCCAGTCGATACCGTATATTTTGGTTGCATGCGCGAGAATTTCAGTCACGCAAAGAGAACCTTTCTAAATAAAGAAAATAAATTATGAATTATAATATTTTTGATAAAATTTGATGATGAGACTAAAATAATTTACCCTAATATCCCATATCATAAGTTTTCTATCGTGAGAAGAAGCTAATATATGTTCATTCTTTGCATTAAATTTTACTTGTGTAGCACCAGCTGAATATGTATTGAATACAAATACAAAAAGTATATTGAATTATAAATTATCAATTTTACAATTTTTTTATAAAAAAAAAGACTGAAGACATACAGTTCCATGCACAAAATGAACGAAATGGCTTCTTCGGTATTCTTAAATCCCAAAGATGGACATAAGTATCTACAGAACATGTAGCAAGTACATCGGGATTAAATGGATGCCAGTTTATATCGCTAATTGCACGTTTGTGGCCGTGAAGAATAAATTCAACAGCATCTGAAGAAAGCGACAGATTCCAAATAAGTCCTTTTTGATTTGACTGATGTATTAAAAAGGTGAAAATTATAAGCCATTTATAACTTTCCCTCTTCCTTTTCGCAAGATTAAAAAAAAAAAAAAAGTAATAGTTAAATTAAACAAAATACCGTTGAGGCCACCCATTTTTCACGTGCTAAATGAGGATTCCATTGTACGTCCGCTACTTCCCATTTTGTTAAATGATGAAGTCCGCGAGGAGGTTCCCAAGGATTGTTAAGATCAATGATAAAAAGTCCTTTTCGTCTATTCATCAATAGTGTTTAGAAGCAAATTCTATTGTACAATTTGATTACTATAAGATTATAAACAAAAAAAATAAATCGCAACGTTTAAATACGTACGCGGCTAATACTATATCACGGCTAGATGGGGAAATGGACATGCCACCTACTGGCTGCTCAACACGAATGACCAACTTGTCATAAAAAGAGTTGGTGCGATTTTTTCTATCATGCCCAACCGAAGAGGGCGAGGTAGAAGGAAGCCCAACCGAAGAGGGCGAGGTAGAATGAGGCTCAACCGAAGAGAGCGAGGTAGAATGAGGCTCAACCGAAGAGGGCGAGGTAAAAGAATTTGCATGCAACTTATTGTTTGAGGTATAATTGGAATGAAAAGTATCATGAGAAGGAATAGTGATTGGACTTGATGTTAGAGGAAAAGATTTCTGAGTATTTAGTGTGCCGCCATCCATTTTCTTAAGTTTGATACTTTATAATTACAAAAGAATTCTTGATTTGGTCTTATAAGAAAGAATAGCACCAGTAGTACGAGAATAAAAAGAATAAAAAATAAATGAATTCAAAAAAAAACACTACACAATAGGAAATAATCGGAAATAATAACTTTATTAAATAGCCTTAAAATTTTTATTAACATAAAAGGTAGGTAGAATTAACTACAACACTAATAACAATTTATAAAAAATAATTTATTCGTGTTTGACGACAAAGAAATCGGAGAAATCGGAGAAATCTTAGATTTAGCTTTTATAAAAAAAATTGATATCCACGTGTCATTATTGTGAAATATAAACAAAAACCACGAGACTTTGTACATGATCTATTGATAATCTGCATACTTATTCCTCTCATTTACCTTGATTAGTCGTACGTCTATTTGAATAATGAATATTTTGAAAAAAATGTCTACAACCAAAAGTCAAGTTGAAATTGAATTCAAATTTTCCACAACTAACGCGTCTAACACAGATACGACTGAAGATTGGGTCTTGATAGATTTAAGTGACGACAACTCCTGTCAACTTACAGAACAACAACAACTTTCTGAAAAAGAGCAATCTTTACTGGATACGGATCTCAGCTCAATTAAATCTAATTCCTGGTCTACTGATCTTGAAAAAATTAAAGAAAACGAAAAAAACGAACTTTTAATTGACGTGTATTCCAATAATCATACTGTTGACAATACGCCGAATAATCCTGTTCAAAATAATAAATATATTCTTGAACTATTGGAGATATTCTTATAACAGTTCTTTTTTTATAACCTTTAGTAAAACAACAGTTCTTTTTATATAACCTTTAGTAAAACAACAGTTCTCATTTTAATTACGAAATTATTTGTCATGCTAATCCAGTCCAGTAAATTTTTTCCATCTCTGCAAAAATGAAAAGAATCTTTTAGTTTTTTATAAAATTTCTTTATTTACATCTATGAAGAAGAAACATATTATGAACGTATATAGGGATAGGGATTAAATAGTAAATTGATAAATTTTGGATTTTTTTTTTCTTATATATTTTCTTTACTAGTTTTTTTTTTTTTTTTTTATATAATTCCATAAATCAGCAATAATGTACATAATAATAGGAAATCATATACTGTATATAGAAAAGTTGTCATAAAAATTCCGCAATTTAAAAATGATTAAAAAAATAAATGAAACATTCAGGAGAACTATAATATACCTATTTGATTCATTGTTTTCTTTAAGAATCCCTGTTTTTTCTCCTTAGTCATTTCTTACACGCTCAATTCTTTATTATTTGTGATTCTTATATTAAAAATAATGTTTTACTTTTAAATAATAAACAGTTCATTTTTTTTCTGTTTTGAATCATCTTTGCATGTGCAAAGTCGAATGGCGTAATATTATCGTATCAGAGAAACGATTAAATTACATGTTTAATTCATTTGAATTTGGAAGAATAATTGCTGCTGCTTGACATCAAAAAGAAATGGAAGGATTGAAAAGAGAAAATTTGATCTTTTTGGTTCATAAAATTATTAAAATCTTTTTTTCTGCTTAATTCAATTTGATTTTCGCACAGCGCACTTTCAATATTTTTTCTTGAATGATTTATTATTTCTAATAACATAATAATTTTCTGTATATAATTTTGCTAATAATATCATTGGCTATTAAATAGAGAATACCTTGTGTATATATAGAACAACAATGATACAGTTTATTTTTCACGTATCAGTGATTTTTACAGAAGATTAAAAAATCATATATAAAAGAGACAACTAAAAAGAAACCAAATTAGGCAATATAAAGATAACGTAAAAAATAATATTCGTTCGGAGCTGCAATAGTGATCATATTTTACTCACAATAAGAATTTATTGTGATTATATACAAATAAAATAGAACAATAGAACTTACCAATATAGAACATCATAATCATATTATCAAAGTGAATATTTCCAATAATTCAATAATATATTCATTGATTTTGAAAATAGGTTTCAGAGTGTAAGTAACAATTTATTGATATTAATAATGTCTTTTTTTTTTGCTTTTGGATAGTCAGAGCATAAGAATTACATTTAAAAAATTGAATTAAAAAGAGATTCCCCTTTCCATTAGTTCTTCCTGAATTTTAGGCCTTAGGATTTCTTTTCATTCAAACTGTTCATTTGGATCAAAGTTAGATGTATCAGTTGTTCATTTTGAATTCAGTACAATTTTGATGAATTTATTTAAGTACGTTTCGAATCAGAAACATTAAAATATCAATTTGATGAAACATATATAATGAATCTAATGAGTAGATAAAAGGAATAAATAATAAATTTGAGCTACACCTTGCTGATTGGTAAAGGTCAAAATTCTGATTACGAGCTATGATATAAGTATTATTGAATTTTACAATTGAATTATATGAAAGATACTAAATAAGGACAAATTATCAGCTAATTAAAAGGTAAATGAAATGAATAATACAAGTTTCCAATAAAATAAGCAAAAATAGGAAGCAAATTTTTTGATTAGACTGATAGGTTCATAAATAGGATAACTTATTCATGTCAAAAATACTGCAACTTTGGATATACTTGGTTGAATTTTTCAATTAAATATACATAATAAAATGGAAGATAGGGTTTCTCTATAGTAAACCTAAATAAGCTAATCTAATATATGCTTGTCTTTCAGCTAAAGATCCAATTATTAACTGTTCTATAACAAATAGAAAATTCTATTCACTTCATATAATGTCAAAATGATCAGGCTATACAAGAATTTTGAATAATATACTTATCATTGGTGTTATTTGATTATAATCTTAACCAATATGAAATTTTGTTTGTAAAAAATTATAGATCATTACGAAAGCATATAATTTAATTTTCAACATAAACTAAATAATAATAAACTTGCTTTGTATCCTAGATATACTACATTAACTCATAATTATTTTTTTTGCTTTACTTTTATTATATTAAAAATTTTGTAAATGTAATTTAGCTTTCATAATCGTTTATTGAAACAAAACTCTATATTATCATATTTCTTGTATAGTAATAACTGTTTGTAAACGTAAAATCATATTTAACAAATATATAGAGTAATCATGTAATATAACTTGTAAATTGGTTTTTAACGATATTTTTAAAACAATTGCCCAATTATAATATATAATTAATAGGTTTCTTTCCTCATATATTTTTATTATACAAAACTCAACAGTTTCTTTTAAAGAACCATTTGAATATGAGATCCGTATTTTTTTTTTTTTTGCGAAGGTTCAAATACGTAAAAGTTTTTAATAGAGCCACGTGAGGGGTGTTAAAAAATATATAAATTAACATTTGTTGATCAACTCAATTAAACCAATCAAATACATTGCATTGTTGATCGTTAACCAATCAAAACAAACATTCTTTATTTATTGTTGATCAATGGAATGGGATATATAAACAAACCTCACATGGGATGACTGATTGACATTCTTTCTATTCCGTTTTCTGAATTTCACGCATTTGAATTTATCACTTAAATTTTTAAGACATTTTTTCGATATTCTCAACAATAAATGTTCGGTATTTTTTAAAAATGGATGGTTGGAAAGAAATACTTTCAGCTTGTGCCCCGCATGTAAACACTACTCAGTCTATATCGGCCATTACTTTTGATCCTTATCAAGAGTTGTTGTGGACTGGAAGTGATAATGTAAAGTAATTAAAGTAATTTTCTTTTTTGAATGGATTTGTAAACTAGAAGAAAAAAAAAAATAAAAAAAATTTTATCGGATGTAAAAATGTAAATTTTAATAAAAATAGGGCCGTGTTGCATCCTATTTCGGTGGTGGAATGCAACGATACACAAGTTTCCGAGCATATTTGACTCCGGTCAAGCAATTACTAGTTAATGATGTAGGCGTGATATCCTTAAGCTCAGATTCAATTAAGATGATCAATCGCAGGGGTTTACCTGTATGGACAATAAAGTATGTCATCCAACTTCGGTGTTTAAATCGTTGCGTCTGAGAAGAAAATAAATTTATCATAAAATTTTTTAGAAATGATAATATTACCGATTTGCATTGTATGACCTACACAACAATTCCTAATTCTGAAATTCTGGCAGCCGGAAGCCAACAAGATATGCTTGTTGTTAATTTGGCAAGAGGAACTGTTGTAAAAAAGGTATGTAAAGATAATTCCAAATTATGCTGTGTTAAATATATAATTTGTCTAATTCGTCTCTATTAAATGATACAGATTGAATCCGATAGTGAAATTGTAGTTATGCGAAAATCACGATTGTTATGTTGTGGATCTTCGTCCGGAGAAGTAATTCTAAGGGATCCAAGAACTTACAAAGTAGAACATAGAATACTTGCGCACACCGGAACAATATCTGACATTGATACCACGGGAAATTTATTATTGACTTGTGGTTTTTCAGCAAGGTTAACATTATTTTTTTTTTTTCGAAAAAAATATTATTAAAGTATTTTAAGGAATTAATGTTATATTTTATAAATTTATATGAAGGAACGGAAACCTCATAATAGATCCGATTGTCAAAGTATATGATATAAGGACAATGCGACCTCTTGTTCCATTGTCATTTCCACCTGGTCCTTGTTTCCTTAAGATGCACCCCAAACTTTCTACCACTGTATTCATTGCATCTCGTTCTGGCCAATTTCACATATGTGATGTAGGAAATGTTTCATATACTCATTTTTATCAGGTATTTATTTGCGAGTTCTTTTTACGGATATTTCGTTTACTAGTGTCTTTTTACATAAATATTCAATTTATATTCATTTGATCTTTATCAAAGGCAAACACTACTAGTTACATAAATTCTTTTGATCTTTCCACTTCAGGGGAGATGCTTGCATTTGGCGATGCTGCTAATGTTGTTCATATATGGGGTGATCGCAAAAATTCAAAGATTAACGCTTTTTCTCATCCTGCTGAATTACCCGATGTTCCAGCTCCAAAACCAAATGTCTTTATTGGTGATAATGAGTAAGAGAATTATATATTTAAAAAATCAAAACCAATCTTAATGTATATATCTTAATATTCTTTATACATATCTTTAGTCCTTTGTCATTAGTTGGGTTACCTTATTATTGTGAACCACTCCTCTCAGTGTGGCCTTACGGTATGACATTTGAAGTCGGTAATCCACCACCCAAAATCGATCCTGAAATTGAAAAAAATATGAAGATGATAGATTTTGTCGGGTATGCTCCTAACCCAGGAAATCGAAGAAGAAATCTAGTCGCACAATACTTAAGGAAGAAGCAGAAAACTGAAGCCCCCAAATTCGTTTCTGAAAAGGAACGAGAATTGCAAACGGGGAAAGGATCGAAGGTTAACTTGAATATTTCAATTAAAAATATTTTAATAAAAAATGTTTACCAAATACTTAATGAAATAATTTTTGAATTATATAGGAACCATCATCTTTATTTGACGGTGAAACTGAATTAGATGCAACCAGTACGAAAATGCCTAAATATTATCGAAGAGTTGAAATTATGTATAGTCGATTTGGAGTAGACGATTTTGACTTTGAGTAAGTCAAATTATTTGAATTTTTTATTTATAAAAAAAAAAGCGAATTAATGTTCATTAATACATATTTTTTTTTTTTACATCTACTTCTATCAAGATATTATAATAAGACAAAATACGCAGGGTTGGAGACCCATATCAAGAATTGTTATTGCAATTCGTTATTACAAATTTTATTTTTCATTCCTGCCTTAAGATTAATAGCAAAATCCCATATTGGGTCTGCTTGTCCTATAGAAAACTGTCTTTGTTGTGAAATGGGGTTTTTATTTCGAATGCTGGAGGATGCAAAAGGAAGAAACTGCCAAGCATCCAATTTCTTGAGAGCATTCAGTACAATCCCACAAGGTATATTTTATATTGATTAATATCTGTTTTAAAGTTATTTATTCAATATTGCTTCGTCAAATAGCTATGGCGCTTGGTCTTTTTGAACCGGAGGAACCAAACGAGAAAACGCCTTATTCAATGTTGATTCAAAACTCGAATCGATTTATTCTTGAACAATTGCACCAAGAATGTAATTCTAATAACAACGTTCAATTGCTAAAGCCCTTACCATTAGAACAATCTTCCCTATCAACTATTCAACAATTATTTGGGATGCGGATGACTTCAATTAGTTTATGTAGATGTGGCACTCGAACAGAACGAGAGATGCATCCATTTGTTATCGATTTAAATTATTCATCATCAAAAGTATATAAGGGAAAAATTCCCCTATCGAAAACTTTTGTTGAAATATTGCAAACAAGTATATGGCGTGAAACCCAACCAAAAGCGTGGTGCAATAATTGTCAACGATATGTTCCCACAGTTGCCAAGAAAGTCCCAAAAAGTCTTCCACCCATTTTGTCAATTAATTGCGGACCCGAAGAGGCAGTTCCTACGGAGCTTTGGCGATCTCTCGATGGCAATAAACCTTGGTTGCCAAAGAGGTATTTTACCATGTATCATTTGCTATATAAACACTTTTTCAAAAAAGCTTTTGATAATCTTTTTTTTTTATTGCGTAATAGACTTTCGATAAAAATAGATAAAGATAATCTGTTTGTCAGTGAACGAGAAATTGGTGCAATTGTTGATACGAATTCCACAGGATATTTGAATTACGCGAATTATGAATTAAAAGCCCTTGTAGCTCGAGTTCGAGTAGAGAAAGAGATTCCAAATCTTGTGACATTTGTTAAGGGTATCAATATTATATATTTTATTTATATATCATATTAATTATATTATATATTAATTTTATTTTATTTTTATTAGTTCCAGAAAACGAATTGGATGAATCTAGTGAAAGCCCTTGGTATTTATTCAATGACTTTTTGGTTAAAAATGTTACTGAACAAGAAGTATTTAATTTTCAAGGTTCCTGGAAAGTAAGTATTGTCTTCTTACTCTTAAGCCTTCTACATTTTATTAATCTTAATTTTTTGATTTTTTAGATTCCGGTTCTTTTATACTATTCAAGAGTTGATGTTGCGGATCTAATGGACACCCGACCATTACATGAAGAAATTGATAAGTCCATATTGTTTAGAGATATTTCAATATCAAGGTATTTTTTTAATAATATCATCCAAATACCATCTAAGTATCACTCAAATATCACATATTTTGTTAGAAGGCGTAATTCATTTATAAAGACAGCTCATCTATTGGCACCGGATGAGTCGCCTCAACCTGGAACATTAATAGCAATAGATGCAGAATTTGTGGCTCTAAACCAGGTAAAATTTATTGACATTTCGAATCTTATAAATTTGTTTATTATTTTTTCGTATTTATACGTTATAATATTTATTTTCGATATATATTATATAGGAGGAGACTGAAATAAGTAGTGATGGGACGATATCAGTTCTTCGTCCAAAGCTACTTAGCTTAGCACGAGTTAGTGTAGTACGTGGTGAGGGTCCAAAAGAAGGTCTTCCATTGATAGACGATCATATTGTTGCTTCAGAACCTGTTGTTGATTATTTAACCGAATTTTCCGGAATAAAAGGTATCCTTTATATAATTTTCTATGGTTTTTGTATACAATTCTATTAATAATTTATTTAATTTATTCACTGAATTATTAAGCTGGTGACTTAGATCCTCTTACTTCACAATATACATTGGTGCCTCTTAAGGTTTATATTTTTTTTTCGCTTATATTATTATTATTATTATTATTATTATATGTCCATTTATTTAATAAATAAATTATGTTAATATTATTTTTTCTAATATTATTTTTAATAGATGGCGTATAAAAAATTAAGATTATTGTTAGATCTTGGTTGTATTTTTGTTGGTCACGGATTAAAGAAAGATTTCCGAATAATAAGTAATTGTTCTATATTATTTAAGTAAATTTGTTATATGACTTACTAATTAAATTAAATAAATTACAACGTTTTTAGACATTTTGGTTCCTCCCAGCCAAGTAGTAGACACTGTAGAAATTTTCCATAATAAAACGAGGGCACGGTATGTTATGTTATTTTATAATTTGATTATATTGTCATTTTTATCTAAAAGAATTTTATTTTATAGAAAACTGTCCCTTAAATTTTTGGCTTGGTATTTATTAAGGCAAGATATTCAAACAGATTCACATGACAGTATTGAAGATGCCAGAACAGTAAGTATTCATAAGTAAAAATTTGTTCATTTAAAATAATTTAAAATTTCTTATATATATATATTTATAATTATACAGGCATTAGCAATATATAAAAAATATTTGGAATTAAAATCCAAAGGAATATTTGAAGAAACGTTAGAAAACATTTATCGAGTGGGAAGAAAATGTAATTGGAAACCTATACCAGGTGTATTTCCAAATGATGTATTTCAAAAAAGAATGGCACCACAAGATTCAGGACTTTTTTACAATAGTAATTCTTCATCTAATTCATCTGACTCTTTGGCTGATGAAGGGTCATGTTAATAAGAGTTTTCATTATTTCTTTCTGGGATGTAAATTTTTCATCTTATAAAATAGCACGTGTAATTAATAATTTTGCATCACTTTCATTCAAATAAAATTCAAATTCTCATTTTTTATTTAATAGAAATATAATTTTCTTCATTCAACTTAATATTATAGAACTTTTTAGCAAAAAAAAAAAAAAAACTGTTATGTCACAATTTATTTGAAATAATAATAAGGAATGATGTGTGTGAAGTTAAAATGTATTGTATATTAAAATAAAGATATTAATATAATTATATGATGACATTGTTTAAAATAATCTTTTGATTTTTATATATAATTAATGAGAATTCATTTCTCTCTTAATCTTGTTAATATTAAAGAGATTTTAAGAAAAAACAATAATGTCTGATAAATCAAAATTAGTAATTAATTTTTAATTAATTTAATTTATTTTTTAATATATTAATTTGCTTGTCTTGTATTATAATCTTAATAACTTGGGACAATTCATTTAGGATGAAAGTTTTTTTCCTATAATGATAAAACCGTTTCCAGATCGGTAAATTATTTTTATTGAATTCAAATATTATTTAATCATATAATAATCACATTCAAATTTAATAGATTTGATGAAGAAATTGAACCTCCTAATGAAAATCAAACTGAATTAGATTTTTTATTAAAACGGGAGAAATCTTTGAGTAATGAACATGAAAATCAAATGAATCTCCTTTTAAGATATCAAATTAATGAAAGAAAACAACATCGAAAAGATTTTTATAAAAAGATAAATTCAGAATATTGCAATTCCGAAACTTTAAAATCTCTGATACTTTGTCCTACAGTAAAAAATATAATTAATGGAATAGAAAAAGAAAATCTCAATGATAAAGAGATTAAAGAAATAGGACTTTATAACGGATCCGAAGAAAGGTCAAGTCATGATTTATATGTGAGTTAGTTCCTAAATTAAATCTTTAAATTTTATTTAAATCCCTAAATTTTAATTGATCGTTTATTTTAGAAGCAATTTCAAAAGGAGGAAGAATGTATTATCTCTCGACATCATTCCCAAATTGCAGGATTAAAATCATTTCATAAGCGAGTATTAAATGATTTAAGAAATCGAATATTGAAAAAAATTCCAGACACAGAAGGTGTTAAAGATGTTGAAAATGGTGAAGATGTTGAAGGTGTTGAAGATGTTGAAGACGTGGAAGATGTGGAAGACATGGAAGATGTTCCGATGGATATTGATGATGAACTTACTCCAACAAACGTTACGTTTCCTACAAATTTAAATAACACATCACAAATTCAAAATTTTGAATCTTCCATTTTCACCTCATCATCACTACTGTCCAATGAGTCTAACGATTTTGTAGATATTACAGAGGGTGAAAAAGATATTACTGAAGTGGATTTAATTACATTGGAAGATCTATTTGATGTTGATAATAAGGATAATTCTCATCTTTTTGATAATCCTTTTAATTGGGAGAATGACATCTCTCAAGCGAACAACGAGTTAACAAAGTCCATAAACCAATCTGAAACAATTTTACAAAGTCAAAATGTGGAGGAATCCTTTAATCAAATGAGTTCATCTTCAATTTCACTTTCTTCAGTTTCACCTTCTCCAGTTTCATCTTCTTCAACTTTACATAATCAAAATGTAGATGAATCCTTTAATCTTAATCAAATGAATTCATTTTCCATTTCACCACTATCAATTTCTTCACCATCAATTCCATCTTCTTCAGCTCAGAATGACACAACAAAATCAATGATGACACAACCAATTAATACAGGAAGTAAAGAGATGAATAATAATGATTCTAATTCTAATTTTAATTCTTTGCCTTTTAACATTTTGAATCCAGAGATGATGAATTTTTTAAATATGTTAAATGATGGTTTGTCAGGAAATGAACAACAACAACAAAATACTACTTTTTTATTAAACATTATTAAGAATCTCATGCAAGAGAACAGCAACAAACAGAATCCATGATAAAAATTCACCTCAACAATTTGATGACTATTTCTTTTTAAGAAAAATTTTGCGAAGGAAGTGGTCTTTAAATTTATTTATTAGAAAATTTATATTACCAAAAAGAATATGCCACAAACGATTATATGTCAACGAAATTGTTTTTATGTCAGTTCTTTATTATACAATAAATAATTTTTATTAAAGAATTTCACAATACGGATGAAATGTTTATCCCGAAATTTTTAGAATGCAATTTCGATAAACGTAATTTATCTGTCATATTGCGCCACATGTGTTAATAATATAATTTATAGAAATTTGACTTTGTTATAGTTATTTCCCTTCTTTGATCATTTTTCGTCGTAAAGCTTCCTGAATTGTCATTTCAAATAATTTATTATCACAATAATAAGAATTTGTTTTACTAAAATATCTCCAATAGTTCAAGAATATATTTTATTGGTTTGAACTGTATTATCCGTCGTATTGTTTATTATTGTTTGTATATATTTCAATTTAAATTCGTCATTTTCGTTTTTGGTATTTTTAAATATCAAGTTTTTAATTTAGTAGTTATAAAAAAACGCGTATTAAGTCAAGTACGCATTATCACGTGAATACCGTGTTCGTTTCTGTTACATGTAATATATGACCCTACATGACTCGATATGACTATTAATATGTCATAAAGATTATACATATAAAAGATTATAAAATTCACGATATTTAAAGGTTATATATAAAAGATTACTAAACTTCACGTATTCAATTGAAAATAAAAACAAAATCTATGGCTTCTCAATTTCAACAAGATTCTTGGTCTCCATCCAACTATTTAACCCATGCTAATTTCGTATATTCCATTCCTCAACAAGATCTTATCACTCTTCTTGCTCCAAAATCAAATGAACGAATTTTGGATCTTGGATGTGGTGATGGTGCATTGACATTTCAAATTCAACAGTTATGTAAAGAATGTATCGGTATTGATAAAAGTCATAAAATGATCAAAGCTGCACAAGAGAAAGGATGTAATGATGTTAGAGTAGTTGATGGAGAGAAATTGTCAGAATGGATTGAAAATGAAGGATTCGAAGGGTCTTTTGATGCTATTTTTTCAAATGCTGGTAATTCAAAGGTTCCTAATAAATGCAATCATTATTTTTTTTTTTTAAATATTTTTACATTTTTTTTTTGTACATTTGTTTTGGGTTAGCAATTCATTGGATGAAAAATCAGAAAGCAGTAATTGAAGGTATTCATAAATGTCTTAAACCTGACGGAAGATTTGTAGCTGAATTAGGTGGTCATGGCAACGTAGAAGGTAAAAAAAATGAGTAAAAAGAATGTGCATTCTTATATAAGAACACATGATTTACTGATTTATTCATTTTAAAGTTGTTGAGAAATCTCTAATTGCAACACTTAATAAACTTGGATATGACGGAACTTCGCTTTCTCCTTGGTAAGATTATAATAAATAAAATAAATAAAATAAATAAATCAGTCCTGACTTTTATGTGTGTTTTTTAAAAGGAATTTTCCATCTCAAGAAGAATTTGCAAATCTTCTTATTGCCAATTCTTTTAAAATAAATTCGATTAATTTGTTCCCTCGTCCAACTCATTTGCCAACAAATCTTGCTGGATGGATTGAAACTTTTGGATTTGCATTTTTAGAAGTTTTAAAAGAAGCGGAAAGAAATCAAGTTATAAATGAAGTGGTTAACATGTGCAAATCTGAAACATTTAATGAAAAAGATGACAGTTGGGTAATTACATATGTTAGATTAAGGGTTATAGCAAAACTTGAATAATTGTTTGTTAATTAAATTTACAAAAAAAAATAAAATCCCAATTTTAATAATTTTAAGTTCAAAATATGTATCTCAAATTTGTGATTAGTCGGGATGTCCTGGGTATAGTGATCTCGAGGGGTTTTTGGTTTTAACCATGCCTTCATGGGAGTACTGAAACATCCTAACTTGGGATAATTCAGGTCGAAAAAATTTTTTTTTAATTATGATTGGATAAAAAGCTATTCTATTGATAGATCGCCACCGATATAATAATATATATATATATTTTTTTTCTCATTCATTTATTATTGATGTCGGAAATTAATAAAAATGAAGTATCTAGGACTCTTACACCTGAAGAATTAAAAGAATTTAAATTTGTCAGATTACTTAATGAGGGTATATTATTATAGATTAATCATTAATTTTATTTAATTTTTTCTTTAAAAAAGGGAAAACAACTAATCTTTAAATATTTAAAAGAACCTCGTACGAAAACTGCAACAATTCTTGGCACTTTATATTCACAAAATGATTCATCAAATCCTCATGATTCAATTATTATTATTGAAAAATTACATTTTAGTAATGATGAATATGAGATATTGACAAAAGAACGAATATCTCAATGGATTCCAAATGAAAAAAATGATATATATCATTGGTTTAATGGTTTGTTAAATAAAAATGAAAAATGGCCAGATTTTAAAATAATTCTTATTTATCCTGCTACTGAGACGGTATAATTACATATAAAACTTTTATAATTTTAATAATTTTAATAATAGTTTTATATTTTTTAAAAATATAACTGAAAATTTATTTTTAGCATATTGAAAAATATAGTTATCAACCACGACACCTTGTACGAGAAACACCAGAAATTTATGAAAAAGTTATTAAGCCTTATATTGAATCTATTCCTAAAAGTAGAATCCAATGGGTTTATAACATTTTATCTAAAAAAAGTGAATCTGAAAAAATATTATTAGAAGTTGAAGGAGAAGAAAAAGGATTTCTTCTAATTCCAGACATGTAAGATGTTTATAAATTTTATTCTATCAAGAAAATATAATAATATAAAATATATTATAATAATAGAAATATATGTTATAATCATAAAAATATATGTTATAATAATAGAAATATATGTTATAATAATATAAATATATGTTTTAATAATATAAATATATGTTTTAATAATAGAAATATATATTATTAATTATAAAAAAAAACAGGAAATGGGATAACAAAACAATAGAATCTCTATATCTTCAGGCAGTAGTATATAGAAATGACATACGTTCATTACGAGACTTAAATGGATCACATTTACCATTGTTAAAAAATCTTCGCCAACAAATTCTTGAATTTGTTCCTCAAAAATATCCCAATATCGGTTCAGATGAATTACGGTTATTTGTGCATTATCAACCCTCCTATTGTAATTAAAGAGTATTTTAATAATTGTATATTGGATTTTGTCTTGTTAATTGATATTCTTTAAAATTTCTTTTAATATTTCATTTATTTAGATCATTTCCATGTTCATGTCACACATTTAAGAAATGATATTATTGTTGGGGGAATTTCTATTGCCAAAGCTTTTTTACTTGATGATATAATTGAAAATCTGGAAGTTTTTGCTAAAGATTATTATAAACGATGCACTTTAACTTATGTCGTTGGTGAGAATGAAACTTTATTTTCAAAATTAAATGAAGCTGGAGCAAGGTTAAATCCAATTATTTAAAGAAATGTATATATTTAAGTAAATTTTATATTTTATATATTCTTTCATAATATCTAATGGTTTTGAGATTTACAATTCTGACATTAATAATATTATAAATAAATAAAAATATTAAGTTTCTGTTATCTTTTTGTAATTTAAACAGACATAAATTCTTTAAAATCAGCAACCAATTCAGGATTAGACAAGTTCATCATATCATAAACAATTTCATCATGACCCTTATCTTGATAAATTTTAAATTTTAATTCCTTGATTGGTAAATCCTTTAAGATATAATTCAATCTGACCGATTGTTCCATTGAAACCGCAAAATCCTATATTATAATAAATTACAAACCAAATTAGATATGTTATAATATTTCAATTATAATTAATATTATAACTTTACCTGATCTCCATGAATAATAAAAATCTTTTTGGGCATCAAATTTTTTACTTGATTAATATTAATCAGTTTATTATTAGCAATATCTTGGATCAATAGTAATGGAGAATTTTTGACAAGTGATTCTTGAGTGTTTCCTGTAAACATAAGAAAATTATTAAACAATTTAACAATTTAAAAGAAAATTAACAACAAAATATATAATAATATATGAATGTGATAACTCACCCATGACTCTTGACATTGAAGAAAGATCCTCGAAACCAATACTTACTTCAAATTCATAATGCTTAGGCATGTCATAACACCCTAAATTTTATATATTTTTTCATATTTTATAAAAAGTTTAGTCATATATTAACATAAAATTATTGTAAATTATTGACCATATTACTTACCAGACATCCTTTTAAAATTTTATAGAAATTGAACAGGTTGATAAATAACAAAAGATAACAATAAATAATAACATATATTAACAAATAATAATTCATAATAATTATAATTAAAGCAGTTATAAATATAATTACAAAATCAATCCGGAGATTTTAGGCAAATTCCATTCAGGATCAATGTCATATAATTCAGTATTTGTTTTTCCTTCGTCGTTACGTGACTTATAAATTACATCTCGAATTATTGTAAAAATTGAGGTATGTGCACCAGCCGAGTGACCCTATAATTTTGGATAAATAATATACGAAAAATTAAGATAGTTTTCGAAAATATCCTAAAACAAATAATAATTATTTACCATTAAATAAATGTTATTTGGATCTCCACCATATTCACTTATAATATATAATAAAGAAAATAGAATAACGTAAGTAAAAAAATAAAAAAATAAAAAAAGTGAAGACTGCAAAATAAAAATGTCAAACTTACTTGATAGATTTTTTTGTCCATACCACCGCGCGTTTGAAATCAGATATGATTCCGTCAATATTTGTCTATAAATTAATTAAGCATTTTCAATGGATAAGATATTTATCGAATATAAAAATTGATCATCAACCCAATTTGGAAATTACTAACTTTTGGATATTTCGTATAATCTGGGATTACGACCACGTAACCCATTTGACTTAATCGCATTCCAAGAAATTGGTGAATATTTTTACTACCTGAATGTTTTTTAAAAGAAAATAATAAATAAATACTAAACCCATAGGTTCGTATGCTTACACTTATATATCAACATATTTCATAATTATCGTACCCACAGCCCAACCTCCTCCATAAAAGAATATAATCACAGGGTAGAAAGTTGTAGTTGATCCATAGAAAGTTGATCCAACAGTATTATCTGGCATATAAATATCAAGTTTATTCTCAACAAAACTGCTTCCATAATAAATATCTTTCCTATTTTAAATATTAGATAAATAATAAAAATCAGTAAAAAAAAACAAATGGAATGATAATAAAAAAAAAAATAAATAAATAATAAAGATAAAAATTATTACTTTATGAATTGTTCCACCTTTTTTTTTACAATGTATCTCATATATAAATATTCGGTAATTGCTGGAAAATAAGCAAAGGAACTCAAAATTGCTTTAGAGAATAAGTAATGGATTTGCAAAATTCTTTTATATTTGTAGGGAAGGAAGAATTCTCTTTCGAATTGGGCTATAATGAATGACATATAAAATAAACAATTTATTAATAATAATATAAATAATAACATTTTTATTTTGGAAAATAAGTTAAAATATTTATAATATTTACATACCAAGTTGTAAATAAAGAATCCAGACGAAACCATATGCGATTACTGTAACGAAATAATTAAAATTAATTAAAAATTAAATTAAATAAATTTAATTCACTTAATTTTACTTACGGATAGTATTTATTAGAACAACTGAAATAAAGAACAATCCAAAAAATGAAAATGGTGGAATAAACATTAAAAAAAACAAATTGTAATTAATAACGCAAATTCCGAGGACAACTATAATTAACACATATTTTAATATTTGCTGATTTATGCGTGACGACATTGTTAATTTAACGTGTTCTATAAGTTTAATGCCAAATTCGGATTTTAATGCTAATTCAATACGTTCTTGAAGTTTAATAAAAAGACTCGAAGACATTATTGAATTCTGTAAATTTTCCCAATGAAGTTTTGATTTAATCGACTCGAAATTCATTTTGGTTATTATTATTTATTTTTTTGTTCAAAAAACCATGAGTTTTTATGCACAATTGTATTTTTATTGAAGTAACTGGATTAGTAATTTTAATCTAACCAATAATTGAAATCTTTTATTGTTTATTTGATAATATATATGTACTTTGAAAATACCTTGTATCTTCGGGAATTCTCCTAAAGGAAGGAAAGTTTCATTCGGCTATAATCTCTCTTAATAAATTCATACAAATTGATCAACACAAATTCTTAAGGCTTATATGCTATGCCTGTGTCCTGATTTGATAATCATTACATAAAAATTTTTTTTCTTACGTAAATTAAAAACATCCCTTACGTAAAATGTTGATGAATGCATCAAATTTAAAGTATTTTTAATAGAAAGATGTGACTGCAGAAAGTATGCTTGCTATTTAAGTAAAGTAACATTTCAAATATAAAATTTTTTATAATTCTGAATTAATCTTTATGCAAAAAAAAAAACCTTTGAGAAAAGCTTGACTGTTAATTTCGTACACGTACAGAGTGTGCGTTTGCACAAAATTTGAAAAATTTGCGCATAAAAAGAAGCATCACAAATTTTGCACAAAATTCTAAATTATCCATAGTTTAAAATTTGAATTTTAAACGCGGTCTATGGTTAATTTTCTTTTTTTTTTGACGGGACCCTTAAGTGTACTAGGGCAGTGTTCTGATTCTTAATCCGATCAATCCGGATTAATTCTATAATCCGGATATACCGGATTTATTTTTAAAGAGGAATAAAAACGGATTACGGATACAGATCAACATATTATAATTTGAATTATAATCTGGATCCATCCTAACAAATCTTAATTGCTGGTACGGCACTAATTACATATAGAAAATCGGGGTTAAGTTATTTGAATTTGTTGTGCGCAAAAGTATTATAAAAATATATATATAGTTTTAAAAAATTTTAAAGAATTGATTTTTTCAGCATATAAATATTGGGACAATTTTTATATTCACCTATACACGCGTGTTATAATAAAATATATATAAATTTACCCCGAATTTATTATAAAATGAAATTGCTGATCCACATGTGACAGATAGTAAGTAAAATTCGGCTCAATCCTTTATAGTAGTAAAAATTGATCATTGTTTCACATACAATTTTGCGTCCAGAATCTCAGAAAAACATAAAATTAAAAAGAAACTAATTTTTTATCCATTTTGCACATACGGATCAGCAATTAAATAATTTAAGGATTATTCGGATTTGATGGATTCGGATTGCATTTTAAAATAGGATCGGAACACTAACTCAGGGTATCCTATACACCCTATATAAATAAAAATTTTAAAGTAAATCACATGAAAGCAAACAATATTAATTTATTTTTAATAAAATAAAATATACTAGAACTTATTCGTTTTATACAAATGACCATAAAACTGATCGCAAAAAAAAAAAAAAAAAATCAAATGTAAATCTATGCTACATAATAGCTGGAATGCAAATTTGCCAATGATTTTAAGTTGGAAAATTGGGACTATATTTGTCTGCATCACATATTGTAATTGATATCCTTTAAATAAAATCAATACAATAATATTAATTATATTATAATTAGAACAATTATTTGAATATTTATAACTTGGGTGATTATTGTAATATTTACTATAATTTTGTCCACAGCAATATGGCTACTTGTGTGTTACGCATTATCTTTTGATAATAAATAAGTAATTCTACTGTTTTTGGCTTATACGGAATATTTGATCAAATTGAATTGATGCAATAATATGCACAAAATAATATGCATTCAATGAAAGAAGTAAAAATAAATTGGATGATTATATAATGGCCGAGTTGACACCACCATTAATAACAGATTGCTATTTATATGAAAAGCTATAACAAATTTGCTTAAATACTAGCTGAAATCAATTTTTTTAGTCAAAAAAAAAAAAAAAAAAACCAAAACAATGGAGAATTAATTTACTACTTGATTTTTAGTTTATAAAATTAGAAAATGCAATTATCTGAAAATTTGGGTACATATGCAAAAAGATTGAATATTGTGTGATTATTGATTATTAGATAATGTATCATTTAATGAATATATTTCAGAATTTGGGCTTTTGCATATCGTTGGAAGAGACATAACTATATGCATTTCTTTCTAATGTTTTGTATTGGAGTAATATTAAACATCCTATTTTTAGTAAATTTTTAATGATTATTATGTGAAAACATATATAGTAAAATAAGATCAAATAGTAATGTAGATAACATTAAGTTAATGTAATTTCACTTCAATTATTTTAAATTTTTTTATTTATTTATTTAATCATAAATATTTGTAATTCTATTTTATGTACGAAACCATTGTGAACTTAAAGATATATTTGAAAAAACCAAAGAATTAAAGCTATTTCAGAAAAAACATCATTGTTTCTATTAAGAAATTTTTTAAAATCATGGAAAAAACAAATTAATTATTATTGTCACAAAAAAACTTAGTGAAGTATTAATTTGTGAACGTGAATACCACTATGGATGTTATCAAATACTTGACTTTAATATGGTTGTTGTCATTATGAGAAATATCATAAACATGGAATTTACAACAATATAAAAATCATTTTAAAATATTGGAATAAGTAACAAATGTTCGTTCTTATTTCGGCCGAAGAAAATGATATAACATAAGAGGTAGAAACAAATGAAAGTCAAGAAGTACATATAAAATTTTTAATCATGGTAATAAATGTATTCGTTAAATAAATTAATTACTGCAAAAATTCATATATAATTTCGGTGCAACTTATATATAAATAGAATCTGGCGTTTCACCAATGTAAAGTATCAATTGTTGAAATAGGCATGAAAATATGCCATTTGGTCCAATACATTTTTTTTTTTAAACTTTCCTAAGAACTGAATTTGGAAAAAATAATTTGAAAATAACTTGTCATCTAGTGATCACAAAAAGATGAAATTTAGCTCATTGGATTTGTCTAATCAAGGCGCATCTAAAGGTAATAATTTTTAGCCTCTTAGAATCAATAGAAGGCAAGTTATTACATATTTTTTAAAAAAAATATATATACACATAAACACTTGTCACCAAAATTATATGAGTTTTTTAATATAAAAAAACTTTTTAAAAAAATTTAAAATTTATTAAACTTTACTTTGCTTACACTGATAATAATCTTTTCTAAGAAAAATCTTTAACGAAATGGATTAAGGTGGATTAATTTAGCTTCAAAAAATATGCTTGCTTGCAAAGTTTCGTTGACACTTTGTCATATGACAAACGAAATATAAATACTTGTGTAATATCTATTACATATGTATCCAATACAAATATAAATATACATGATTGACTTGGTCATTCGTCTGTGTCTTATGATAAAGAAAAAGAAAATCACGAAATATTTTTTTTAAAAATAATTATTGAAAATCTTTTTTTACATTAAATATTCTGAAAATCATTTTTTACATAATAATTTAAAAATATTTAGAATTACATACTTTTTTATAAAGAATATATTAATATGATCAAAGTATATGAATTCTGAGTTCTTAGCTAATACTTTAAAGTATTAAACAAAAAATAGTAATACAGTTTGTTAAGTTTTGTTATTAATTTTGAGATTTCATATATATTAATTTATGGTTTACTCTCATTATATACATGGAATTTGTAAAACTTTGAATTTTATAAGAATTATATTAAAATATTTGAATAAAAAAAAGACCCAATCAAAAAAAAAAAAAAGGTTATTTCAAGTGATTTGGTAGACTTATCTGCTTATCTGAGGTAATTAAATTAACTAATTTCTATTGATATTAGATCGACAATTAATTGTTCTCGTGTAAAGACGTAAATTTAATGTTTGCAACAATAAACCTTATCTTATATTCATATTTTGTGTCGCAAGGGGTATCTCGTTATACATAGAAAACCAAAAAAAAAAAAAAAAAAACAAAAACAAAAACAAATTATTTTCCTAGACTCAATCAACTTACTCGGAGGGGAAAATTTTCTGATTGTGGGAATTCCTTAAATTTTATTACGAAATTTCTTTATAAAAATATACCTGGAGACCAATAATATGAATAAAAAAAATTATTGATATAAATCTTATAGCTAAATTTGGTTCTTTAGTATCTGTTCTGCATGAAATGGAATAAACATAATTTTTAGATCTATAGGTTCGTTTAATTTTTAAGATTTACTTATGTTAGTTAAAGTTAGTTAAACCTTTCTTATGTAATTAATTAATATATTAATAAGGAAAAGAATCTACGAAATTAGATTAATAAGGAAAAGAATCTATGAAAGTTGAATCACAAAATCACGCATTATTTATTTATTATAAATTTTTAATTAATTTAAATCACCACTCTCTCATTAACAAACTTGAATGATTGACATTATTTTCGTTTCCTCTACATAATTATTTCAATTTTTTGCTTACACAAAATTTTTTAATTGTAAAACCTTAGAGCGCCTTCCTCTTTGTTAGACCTAAAATTCCTTTATTCGGTTCATCAGTTTTGATAACAAAGAAGAAATGAAATCGTTGTAAAGTGATACAAATAAATAACAATGATGTTAGAAATATTGTTGTCTTCCGAATTTAGGATTTATGAAGTATATATTTATGCTATTTAATTACGTATACAAGGGTTTTTGATTTGTATTCCTAAAAAGGAAAATATATGTTTCCAATTTTGACATTTCCTTTTTACTTCTTAACAAAGATTTATCATTCCCAATAATTTGAATACATAATTTTTTTTTATGATACAGAATTTTTGGTTTATTTTTGTTTTCACATTGGAGGTACAAAGTTAATTATGAACAGAAATTAAATCTTGATCATAAAATCTATATATATGTAAGAATTTCGTCCTGTGTTTTCCTCATAATCTGAAATACTTTTTTTTTGATAATTAATTCACTTTATAAATTTACTCTTATAATTCAGATTTTGGTGAATTTTTATTGTTCTCCCTACATTACATACATATCCTTTACTTCCTCACCTCCTCATCACTTCGCGTAACAACTTATCTAAACAATTAAATACAATTTTAAATTCATTATCATACTTTTTTAATCTTAACATATTTATTTATCATTTGCTCTGGTAGCCTTCTTCAGTTGTCATTATTAACAACAATAAAAATTTACTAAAATAAAATCTGAATTATATATCATCCTCCTCCTCCTCCTCCTCCTTACGATTTATCAAAACTCTCTTTATTGTGATAAATCTTTTCCCTTTTGATAATATAAGTTTACTTATTACATAATTCACGTGAAATATAAATTAAAGATGTATAAATCTATTATAATATTCTTTGTACTTTTTCTTTCAATAACTTCATTTATAACTTCGGCATTACCAATTGCAAACATAGAGGAACCTGATGACCTTTCAATAGGAGTTTTCATGAATAAAGCCAAAAATATAATTGTTAAAAAAGATACATTTTCACAAGAGAAGAAACGAATGGAATATTCAACAGATGCACATGTGAAATTGCCAGACTCTACCATCTAAATTTACAGTATATAGAAAAAATAGATTTTTTTTTTTCATTTTCATTTTTTTCATTTCTTTTTGCATATACATACACTTTTTTTGTACAGTAGACTTATATTATCATTTCATCTCATTTGTCTCATTATCTTTTATTACGTGCATCCCGCTATTAATTAATTATGTCACCCTCTTTTTTTTTCATAAATAATTCATAACTTGCACGTATTATCAATGATACAATTTACATTCTTGCATTTTACACATTTGTTTATATTATTCTTCACAATTATATTTGCATTATCATTCAATAGATTTATTATATTATTATTATTTTTTTTTTCTTTGATTTATATTTTTGATATTACATACAGTATTTTTTTATTTATTTATTTATTTATTTATTTATACGAGAATATACTTGCAGAAAAAAAAAAAATCTTTTGCATAAATATTACTTTATACTTGAATATTAGGTAGAACCCTAATTAAATTTTACTTCAAATTTATTGTTAGTAAGCTTTTTTGTAAATTCAATATTGTTCAAGAAAATTTCTTTTATATATAAATTTTTACTTCAATGTAAACAAATAATGTTTTCTTGAACATTAAATGTATAAAAAATTTAAACAAATAAATTCTTTTTAAGTTGAAAATTTCAAATAATATATTTATTTTGATGATGACGAAATATACGAAAATATCTATTGGTTTAAGTGTAACCAACAATGCTAAAAATTAATTTTGATCAGAATTTTTTTCTCGTTTCAAAAAAGAGAATGCGATTTCTAATAAATTATAGCATAATAAAAAGTCATTTGTCAATTTATTTGAATAACACTCGTTATATCTCTACGACTGCAGTCCCAAAAAATTCTTTACTTCTCAATTCATCTAGTCTTGCTAGTCTTACTAAAAATTCTGCTATAAATGATTCACCAATAAAATTTCAAAAAAGGTGTTCAAATACAACCTTTGATGATCAGCCACAAACTAAAAGTAATTATTATTTTTTTTTTAAAAAAAAATAAAAATAAAAATAAAAATCAATAAATAAATAAAAATAAATTATTAATAAATAAAATAATTAGAAGCCGAAAAAATTTTGAGAAGATTTTGGAAAGAAGTATCTGTCATTACCAATAAAGGTAATATTATTTCAATATTTAATATCTTATCTGGTATAATAATTTTATCCAACTTAAAAAAAATTTTTTTTTTTTTTTTCAGATAATGAATATCAAGTAGCACTTGATAAACGTCCCTTAAAAACACCGAGTGGTTCTCCATTAGTAATTCCTTCTTCACAAAAATCTTTAGCAATTTTAATCGCTGGAGAATGGGAATCTCAAAAAATTTTATTGAAACAACATTCTTTACCGTTGGTATGATGATGATGATAATTATTATTATTTAACATGTTATATTCCATATTTATAATTTTATTATTTTTTTTTTTTTAAAAAAAAAATTATATATACAAGACTTCTCTTGTTGCGAGATCAATTGATGGATTTGAAAAGAATCCAACAGAAAAACGAGATGCTATTACTAGATTGATTAAATATTTTGACACGGACACAATATGGTAATCTCAAATAAAGATTTTTAAAAAAAAATTTTCATATGTATTTGTCTTACAAATCTTTATATATATATATATATATATCTTATATATAGTTATCAAGAAACCTATCCAGAGAGGTTGGTCAAGCTTCAAAGACAATATTGGGATCCAATCGTGAATTGGGCTCGAGATTATTATAAAGTTAAAATTAAAATAAATAATAGTATCATAGGCGAGAAACAACATCTGGAAACAAGAGAAAAATTACAAGCAGTTATTGAAAATTTTGATTGCTTAAAGTTATCCGGTATATGCTATTTTATTTATATAATTTATTTGAATTAACATCCAAATTAAACATATCACCTTTTTTCAAATTTTTTTTTTTATAGCTTTTGAACGTACAACAATGCTTTCGAGTTCCTTTCTTATAGGACTCGGTTTAGTAGAACGAAGATTGACAGTAGAAGAAGCTACAAAAGCCACACGGGTAGAAACTATTTCACAGACAATGAAATGGGGTGAAATTGCAGATGGTTGGTATTTGAATTTTTGTTTCTATTTACAATTTAAAAATTGATTATTTTATATACAATTTTTAATTCTAATTTGTGCTTTTTAATTTTTAGTTCATCCAATTGACAATGAATATATTAGGAGTCAACTTGGATCCGCTGCGTGTGTCTTAATGAAATAACGATAACTGAAATAAAGAAAAGCGCATCTTTTGTATTTTATGTTAGGATATTGCAATATAAAATTATATCAAAAAATTAGATCAAAATTATATCGGGCGAACTTTTTTAAAATCTAAAATTCATCGCATTTAAATATTAATCAAAAATTAGTGAATTTTTAATTAGTTTTTAACAATGTCAATTTCAAATTTTGCATCCAATTTTTGTTGTTCAAAATTAGATTCATTGGATGATGATATTTGGCCTACTACTGTATCTACTGTATCTACTTTTTCTGTGGTTATTTCTTGAGGCGAGAGTCGCCATTCTATAGGAAATTTAATTTTCTTTTTCTTTTTAATATGCCTAGTGTCAATTGGGATATCTTTAAATGTATCGGTTTCATCCTATTTTGCCAAAAACATAACATAAAAGTTTTATTTATTTTGACGTTATATACAAATGAATAATATTTAATTGGGATTATATTTACTTGTGCTTCTTTTAGAAGCCGATCCATTAAATCACTAAGATATCTTTTATTCTGAGTGAGATGAGGAAATTTCTCACTCGAAAATTTAAAAGTTTTGCTTCCATCAAATCTTGTACCACATAACAAAATGAATTTACGTTTTTGATCTTCAGTTAAAGGTAAATCATCTAATTCAACAGTCATAACAACTTTATTTTGAAGAGGATGTTCTTCTCCTATGTAATACATTCTTTTAAAACATAAGATTTGGTCTTTTTTGGGAGGATTGAAAGGGTTGGCAAATTCTGGAATTTAAACAAAAAAAAAATAAAATAAAATAAAATAAAATAAAATAAAATAAAATAAAATAAAATAAAATTCATATCTATTCATAAAAGTTTTCAAATTTAATTCAACGATTTAAACTTACTTTCCAGTTGTGGTAATTCATATTTTATTTTTCTAAGATACTTTCTGATCTCGGCTTGTGCTAATAAAATTTCATAACCTGGTTTTGTCATACTATCAAATTGATATTCAGGAAGAGATTCTATATCAAATTCAGAAGTAGAACGTTTTGCACCACTAAGCTTTCTTCTCGCCATAATTTGATTAGTAGAAGAAAAAGAGCGATAAGAAATTATCAATCGCTTTGAAAACGAATGTTGAAGAAAACATTTTGAAAACATATTCGGAAATTATTTGTAATTATTTTTCCAATCAACCTCATTATTTCAGATTTTTAATTCAGGGGTTAATTTTTTTTTTTTTTTGCCACACATTTTTTCATAAAATTATTAAAAAAACAAGATTTAAAACAAGAAATTCTCAAATACCCCAAATTTTTTAATTTGGAAGTAAAACGTAATCAAATATTTTTTTGCCCCTAATTGGAAAAATATGAAATCTATAATAATATCATCATTTGACCTTCCGAGGAAAGACCCACGTAGGGGTCAGTAAAAGTGTTCATTACTGACATCTTTAAATCATCTGACTATATTCATTTAGCCCCTGATATTTTATTTTTATTACAAACTCTGTGATACACATTTTTCTTAATTTAATTTCTACTTTTCTTAAAATTAATTAATTATACTTTCCTTAAAAAACTATCATGGCCTCGTCTTCGCTTACTGTCCCTCTAGCACTTTGGAATCATTTATCTACTGCACCAGCAACAACCCTCGCTTACAAAGAAGAACATATTGTGACTGGTTTAAAAGACGGGAAAATTTGGATATATCGTTGTACTATTAACGATCTGGGTGACCTTCAGGTGTTTTTTGGTAGCATTAGAACCGAATGAAACATAATTTATATTTTGATTAACAAATTGGAACTTTAGAACTACTAATGTATGTAACACTTAAAATATAAAATTTTTTAGTTACAACATAAAGTATTATGTATCGGTCATAAATCAGCCATTACCGCTTTAATTATTATAGAAAGTAAGACTGATGGTTGCTCTGGGAACAATTACGTAATTATAAGTGCGTCGGAGGACGGGTAATTATTAATATTTTTGTGAATTTTTGATATCTTTGATATCTTTGATCTATGATTACATATAATTATTTGTTAATTATCTGTTAATTATTTGTTAATTATTTGTTTAATTATTTGTTTAATTATCTTTTTAATTATCTTTTAATTATCTGTTGTGGGATGTAGTGAAGTGATGAAATGGTGCCTATTAAATGGTCGATGTATTATGTGTGTAACAAGAGCATTTGATGGTATCATAACAAGTCTTAAACCATTGACAGCGTACTCGGAGGTAATTTTTTTATTTTTCCTTTTTTTATATAGAATTACCAGATAAATATTGTAAATTTTTACAGTTAGATCTCATTTTATGGAATGGTTTAATTGTTAGCCCCCAAAATTTCTTCTTTGTTCTGGGTTATCGAATGAGATTACTATATTAAATTGTGCTACTTTAGAGGTATGTTTCATTATTTAAAAGGCTTATAATTATATTTATTGTATCCAAAATTTAGGGATTTATTGATTGATTTAGATTGTAAGAATCTGGGCTGGACATAATGACTGGGTTACATGTACTCCATTTTATGATTCAGGTGAATATATATACATATATATATATATATATATAATTTTTTTAATAACCCAAGATCGATAAAAAGTTAATCAAAAAATAGAGAAATAGATCTCAAAAAAAAAAAAAAATTAAATAATTACTTTTAGATTCCCGACAAATTAGACTCTTGACATCAAATTTCAATGGAATTTTGAAAGTATGGTCATTCGATGATACAAAGAAGACCATCAAAAAAGTACATGAAAATGTAGGATTACTTGATGCTCAAGGGGGTAAAATCTTAGAATTGATAAGTAACCCATATGACATAGGAGTAATAATGGCAATCACAAAATTTTTTGTTATTGTATGTATTAATCTCTTTTCTTTTGAATTCTAGAAATTTGTTAATTAAGTTATTTAATAAAAATAATATCATTATTATAATTATTATTACTTATATACCATTTATTATGACAGATAATAATAATAAGATGTGGTAAAATGGTCAACGTGCAGCGCATAAAAATTCCCAAGGATGAAAGTTTTTGGGTTAATGGTGTTTTCTTGTCAAAAAGTAGGGTTTTGGTTTCCGCACAGGTAATTTATATCAAATTGTATTTATCCTTCCTTACATAAATTTATAATAACAATTCTTTTTTTCTCATTTATCCAGAATGGTGACTCATTTGTGTATTTAATACCAAGGGTGGAACGTAGATTTTCTTTAGAAAATGGTCATATACTTACTAAACCTGGACTTATTCGACATTCATCTATGCCCAATTTGCCGGGAACTAATGTTGAAAAATTCGTAGCCCCAGTTGATACGAGGTCTGATCAAATGTGGGTTAATTATGGGTTTTTTTTTTTTTTTTTTTAAAAAAAAAAAAATACTTTAATAACAAAATATAATATGTATCATGTTATAGGCCAGTATTATTGGAAGCAGTTAATTCAGAAGGCAAAGGTATAAATAATTTTCAGAATTTGATCTGATAACATTTTATATTTATTAAATAACATTTACCGATCAAAATATTCAAAATATTATTATAGATTTTTCTAGTACGGCGGTTGTAACAGTTTTTGCAAATTCCAGTACTGATGGAAAGTCAACTTCTTGGTATTTGATTACTTTTCGCAATCTACTTCATGGACCCACTTTCTCATGGAAGTCGTTGTCAACGACAATAAAAGAAGCTGAAATTGACGAAAGTAATCAAAGAGATGTTCTTGAATCAAAATGGCCTATTGGTATTTACTTAATCTTATACTTATATTCATCTAATATTTTTACGATTATATTATTATAATATTTAATATTTCTTCATTTATGTAGAAAGATATTTATCTGACATATGGCCATTGAATAAATCCGAAAGTCCTAAAATCACTATTTCTGTGATGGTTAATGATGACCAAATTGCATTTGGATATGGTATGTCATGTGAATGACTTAATTGGAGTTTATTTGACATAATCAGTTGTTTATTTTTTATATACACATATATATTTTAGATAATGGTGAAATACGACTTATGCCATTATCATCAATATTTACCGAGGATTCTCAACTTTATTCAAATTTGGTTAAAGTATTGAAAGGTCATATAGGTAAAGTTACATGTATTTTAATGCCAAACAACACTGGGCATAAATATCTTGTATCTGGAGGAGAAGATTGTTCAATTCGAATTTGGAGTTTGGAGTAAATTATTTTAATTGTATTATCTCAGAAATTTTATTTGTTTTATTTATTCAATTAAGATTTAACATTTAACGTTATTACAATGATGGTAGTAATGGTAAACGGTTAGCATCATTTACCTATCATTCACAACAAATCACTCACTTGTTTGAACCACCTATCGAAACTTGTCCAAGAATTCGAAAGTGTGTGATGTCTGTAGCGAAAGATAATTCTTTGGCTATAATATCTTTAGAAGAAATGAGTTGGTTTGTATTTTAATGATCTTAAAACATATTATATTCATATTTTTCTTATATTTGATGTTGTTTTTATTATCATTGTTGGTTTATTTTTTCTTAAATTTCATTTTTTTTTTGTTTGACAGTTTATATATCTTTGGTGGTTATCTTTATCCAATTGATAAAATTCAATGGAGAACATCTGATTTCTTCATTGTTCTATATTATGCTGATGAATCCGCTCATTTCTGGCAGGTTTGTGGATTTCAAGATGCGGCATGCATTTTTTATATTTTTTATGGTTTATTAATCTTTATATTTTGTTAGACAAACAATTTAGAGCTTCACCAAATTGTTACCGGACCAGCTGCCAAAGAATTAATTAAAGATAATAATTGGATAACAAGGTTTGCTCATTTTCAACATATACACACTTAACAAATTTCAAAGTTTACCAAGTATATGACATATATGATATATATATATATTATTTTAATTTTAATTATTTAATTATTTTAATTTTAATTATTTAATTATTTAAATTTTAATTATTTAATTAATTAGTTCAGTTCCATCAAATGGTATTACCTTTAATGGAAATAATACTTTATCTTCTTTCCAAATGAATTCAAAAATCAACAGTAATTATTATATTTCTTTTTTTTTTTTATTCTTTATTCAGAACATTATTTATTCATTTTCAATCCAATTAATCTAATGTATAAATGTATTATAATAATTTTTTTAGACACGATACCGCTTCAAATATTTAATATAAATATCAAACAACTTATCAACGATATTTATCATTACCACGTTTCCCCATTTGGATCAAAGATGAATAATAGAACAATCGTTCAAACGGAAGATTTCGATGAAAAACCTAACCCTTTGTCTAAAATATTTTCATGGACAACTAATGGTACTTCACAATCATCAGTTTCAACATCCTCGCCATCATCTATACCAGAACAAGAGAGTCGAGCCATTGATTCTAGCATTGTTCAAGTTATTGTGTCGGCTCTTATGTCATGGAATATTGACGATTCACTTGACAAGATTTGTTTTGAGAAATTAGGATTGAGAAAACCATCTCATAATGTTTCAATTGGATTAAGGGGGTAATATTATTGATTTATTCATTCATTTAAACGAAGCTTCTATTTTGTACGTACAAAATTTGATATATAAAAGTAATAAATTTTAATATATTATAGAGCGAATGGGAATTTGTCAATTGTTGCACCTTTTCTTGATGATTCTCATGCTGTTTGGAAGGTATCGCAAACATCGACTGCAACTCGTCTTTTATCGATTGTTGGACTTACACGTTCATTCCTTTCCATGAAAGGTAAGGGAAAGATACTTTACATATTTTTACAAAATATCTGTACACATACCTATCTATATCTATATATTTATATGTGACAATTTGTTAATTTTCTAATTAGGTCTTGAGAAATATACAAGTGATATTGTCAGTTATTATAGCACATCATTGCCCGAAACTGTTGGCACAAAATTTCAACATTCTTCATTGTCTTTTCTTGCAAAATATTTCCAGGATTCAAATGGTAACAGATTAGTCATATCATATTAGTCACAATTTCTAATATTTTCTAAATATATTTTTTAATTATATTCGATTATATTCTTCAATTATATTCCTCAATTATATTCCTCAATTATATTCTTCAATTATATTCTTCAATTATATTCTTCAATTATATTCTTCAGATGACATACGTCGCTCCGCACGTTTGTTGTTCTCTTCTGCTTTGAACAGTATGCCACCAGCTGAACAGCAGTCAGTAATTGATTACTGGAAACAATTCTGTGAGTTCAGGTTTTTAATCAATTTTTATTTGATGAATAAAAAAAAAACTATTGAAGCTAAATTAGTTAAGACACGGTTTACTGATTTATTCTCTTCCGTATGTGAATTTTATTCAAGTACCAACAGTAACATCACCTGATTCTTACGGTACCCTGTGTATGGCTAGATCAACAATATTACTTGGAATGATTGGAGCCGATCATCCAAAAGTTATACCGAAAAAGTGAATTATTTTTTACATTTTGAATTATAATTTTAGGTTTGATTATTTAATTATTAATTTAATTTATTAATAAATAATATGTAGAGTCGCCAAGAATATTGCTTTATCATTGTTATTATTACTTCATGATGACACTAAATTATCTCATCGATTAGCTGCACTTGAATTATGTGGAAGGGGATTTTCAACTTGGGAGTCTCATATCCTTTTTTAAAAAAAAAAATCAAAAATTAGAAATAAATAAAATTACAATATACATTAAGATATTTAAAATATATTTTAAATATTAACCTTAATTTATTATTATTATTATTGATCAATAATACATTTCGATTCAGTTGAAGTACTTCGAACAATTTTTGGATTCGCAATTGAAACTGATACCAATGCATCAAAAGTTAAATCCATAGCACAAAGAGTGATCTTACAAATCTCTTCAATTAATATGCCATTATGTGTTTCAACGTTAACATATGATGCAAATAATTGTAATAAACCTTTCGAAAAGAATGGATATTTGAAATTGATCTCATTACTTATAAGGAATAAACCATTAATATTATATGAAAATTTACCTCCGTTAGTTGAATCCGTAGTAAAATCATTAGATCCAAATATATCAGAAATGAGAGATACAGTATTACAAACCACCACAAATGTACTTCATGATTTAGTTAAAACATTTCCTTCAATTGCATTTCATGGAGGATCACAAAAGTTAGCTATTGGAACATTAGAAGGAGCATCAATTATTTATGATTTAAGGACCGCAACTAGATGGCATATATTAGAGGTAGGAAGTAAATTAAATTGATAATTAATCATGTTTTTAATAATAAAGAAGAGAAGCAGAAGATGAAGAAGATTTGAATTAAATGAAAATAATTTTATAATTTTCTTCTTAGGGTCACACCAAATCAGTTACAGCAGTGAAATTTTCAAATGATGGAAGAATAATTGTTTCATGTTCTCTTGAAGAAGGAATAGTAAATATTTGGAATTTAAATCCAGGAATATTAGGAATGATAACTGGATCATTGACGAATAGTAATAAAAGTAGTGGAAATGTGGTAGTAGGAAATAGGAATGGTTTAATAGCATCAGCCATCTCAAGAACCGAAATAGGTAAAGGTATAAAAAGAGGAGTTGGATTTAAAAATTCATTATCAAGTTCTATTAAGCCAGTTAAATCTTTCTCATTTAATTTGGGAGAAGATGGTGAGAAGTTTAAATTTTGTTAAATTTATTATAAAATTAATGTTAATTAATTAATTAATTAATATTTAAATATTCTAATAATATTATTTAGCACATCTATCAATATCTTCCGTATTAGATTCCGTATATTTTGAATGGGCGACTGAGAGGACAGTAAAATTATATGTCAAAGATACCATTATGTCGTTTAATTTATAGAATTATTTTAAAAATCATTATTTTTATTTTTTACAATTATTAGAAATTTTTTTGATTCCTTAAGCATTGTCTTTTTTATCTAACTGTTCTATTATTCATTTTTATGTATAACAAATTCCGCACGCAAAAATTTTTTTATGAACGATATTAATTGATATTAATTTGATATTAATTCGAATGAAGAAGAAAAATACACCCTTTACATTTTTATATTTCTAACATTGTATTATTAGTTCACTTTTACTTTTAAGAGAAATATATATTCATATCTTTATTTTATCTATAGAAATAAATTTCAAATTTATTATTTTAAATGATACATTTTAATTAATTATTTATTTATTAGAAGTTTTTTAATTATTATTTTTCAATTGACAAAAAATCAAATTACTGATAATAGAAGAAATTTTAATTGATGATTTATTGAATGTAAACTTTATTTTTTTAAAAAAAAAATAAAGATGAGAGATGAGATGAGATGCTTTAAATTAAGTTCAACTATTAAAAAAAAATGGCATGATAAAAATAAATTAAATAATTCTATATACAAACATCTTGTCACTATTGTTTCTATTATTATATTATTCTTTCTTCTTATTCTATTTATCTATCACATTTTAATTTATTTGATATTTTAAATTTATTTATTTAAATGTTTTATGTTTTAATATTTGAATTTTGGCCAACCACCTGGTAAATTTACAGGTAAATTATCGGATGAATTTAAATTTTCGGGACGACGATAAGGATAAACTTTTGCTTTCGAATAAACTTTTAATAAATCCTCATTAATCAATTTCCTTCCAATTAATGGAAAATAACAAATGTCAACTAATGGATCATCATATTTATTATGATTATCCCAAGTACATTTCATAGTTTCTGAATCAATCTTTTTCCCATTTTCAATCCATCTAAATTGTGAAGGTTGTTCTTGAGCTTGCATCCTAAAATAAAAAATATTTATAATACTATAAACTATTTCCGAAGATAATTCTTTAATTTGATCCTTCTTTTCTAAAGATTCGATAATACAATATTGATTCATGATGGCTACAATCTTTTCCGCTACAAATTCAATAAATGGATGATCAAATCCATCATAACCTTTAGAACCGAGTACGGAATAAACTTCTGGATTCATTTTTGATAAAGGTTTCGAGAAATCAGTAAATTTAGTTAATCCCAAAATACTTTCACGTTTAGTTTTTATTTCAGAATTTTGAAATGTTCCATTAAAATAAATATCGCAATGATCTAAAATGGTTTCAATTATAAGTCGTTGTAATACTCCACCAACAAATTGTTTTAACCAATCTTGATGTTGTTGTTGTTGTGGTAGTGGTTGTTGAAATTCTTTAATACCATCACCTTCAAGAATTTGAGTTTTACATTCATATTGAATTAAAAGTTCTTTAACTTCCATTAATCTTAATTCTGAATTAAATTCTTTACGACAACCGTTTCCATCTTTTAATAAACCTTTTAATTTTGTATAATTATGTAAAAGTTCTTGACATTGTTCAATATCACTTATTAATTGAAAAATATTATTAAAATTTGCTTTCTCCAAAAAAAAAATTTGAATCGCTTGAGTTTCAATTATTTGTTGAGAATTATTATCTCTTTCATGATAATAATTTTGATTATTAAGATTAAGATGATTATATGAATAAGGTGAATTAGGTGAATTAGGTGAATTTAATGAATTTTCAAGAGAATTATAAAAACTATTATTATTATTATTATTATTATTATTATAATTATCATAATTATAATTATCGTAATTATTATTATAATTATAATTATTATCGTTATTATAATTATAATTATTATTATTATAATTATAATTATTATAAAGATTACGATGACGATGGTTATGACTATAAAGACTTGGTATTTCTTCAAATGCTTCTTGTAATGCGATATTAACTTCCTCATTATAAGTCATAATAACGGTGAGAAGATTTTCATCCAACATTTCGCAATTGTCCAATACATTTCCGATATGTTGACGAATTATTGCAAGTTGATTTTGAACAGCTTTCATCATATTTTCATTTGTTTCAAGTTGCTTTTCTTCTCCTTCACTATTAGTGTTATCCGAATCATCTGATAATGATTCATATCGTTGTTGTTGTTGAATTCTACTTAGTTCATGCAATCTTTCACGAAATTTTTCTATTTCATTCATAACATTATTAATTTCCATATAAATGGGACTATCTTCTTTATTTGTATTAGCGAGTATTGCAACATTTTCTTCTTGTTGTTTTTGTATAGTCATCAAACTTGATCTTTTTTTTTCTTTACGAGAGATTTTAGTTTTAGTAGTAGTGGTGGTGAAGGTGGTGGTAGGTGATGATTGTATTGTAAAACTTGCCATTTTTCTTTTTTTTCCTTTTTTTTCTTTTAATAAATCAATAAGTAAAATAAATAAACGATAAAGTTTTTTTTTTTTTTTTTTGATAGAATGATTTTATGGAATTTATAGATAGAAATTTAATAGAATGTACAGATGGAATTGGTGGAATTTGTAGATGGAATTTCCAGATAGAATTTATAGAAATTGTTGTATAAATAATATATATTTTATATATACAATATACAGGCACACGAAGTATAGATATATTTAAAGTATTAATGAAGTATTATTCAATTTTTTAATCAATAAAGAAGAAATGAAAAAATAAAATGAAAAATAAACAAACGGTTTGTTAATGTTTTTAATATGATAGATATGATTTAATATGATATGATTTAATATGATTTAATTAGATTTTGTAAAATTAATAAAATTATTAAATATGTACAATAAAGCAAAAGAATTTATTTTATTTATGTTTGTAATACATTTAATAATATTATTATTGTAACATCTGCAATTATCTATCGTTTAAAATTTTTTTTTATTCTCCACAAATAGTTTAACAACAAAAATTTACGAAAATGAAAAACCAATAACTTTTTTGGAAATACTTAATAATTCAATTTCGTGTCATTATTAGAAAACCTATCATTATATTCTGAGTGATTTTTTTAGCGTTATTTTCACGTGATATGATTATGCATTATGTGTTATGCGTAGAAAATACAGTTTGTATTACTTAAATATATAAATAAAGGTTGTCGCGCCTGCATTTGGGTTAATGGGTGACAGATAAGATATATTTCACATATATTCAACATGTGACAATTAACCCAAACCCCTGAATTCTTACGGATTAACCAATAAAACTATCCCATGCCAGTGCGACAATGACAGAAATATATATATATATACTGTAATAAAAAATTGAGAAAAATTGAATAAAAAAAAAAAAAAAACTGCAAAACTAAGGAAACTGGGAAAACTGGGATTTCGAAATTAACAAGTCTACTCAAGAATTAAAAAGCATAAATACCTGTCAAGCGATGGACAAATTAATTGTAAAAATTATTATTATTGATATTATTATTTATATTATTTTATAATTATAATTAATAATAACAATTATTTAAATAGGATGAATCGTTGCTTAATCTTATGTTGAGAAATTATCCCACTTCGTAAGTTTTTTTTTTCTCAAAAATTTAATAAATAAAATTATTTAATATATATATATATATATATTAACAATTTTTTTTTTTATAAAATGATTTAAATAATAATAATAAAAATAATAATAATAAAAATAAAAATTATAATAAAAATGATAATAATAAATGATAATTTGAATAAAAGTTTGAACGATGATTTAATAGTAGAACCTCCGCAAGGAAAAATAAATGCATATACCGGTCCGGAATTTGTTCAAGAACGAAAAAATCGTCAAATAAAATTTCATGACACACAAATATGTTCATTAATAAAACTTGAATCGGAAGAACGTAAAAAACATCGATTAAAATTTCTAGAACATATTAAATCACAATACGGATATTTATTAAAAGAAGATGGTAAATTACCAATACAATCGGCTTTATTAGCCGGACCTTTAGTAAATTTAGTACAAAAAGGGGAAAATAATTTAATAGATGTTGTAAGTAATAGTAATTCAGGGATGGGATCAGTGGTAGAGTCAGTGATGGAATCTGTAATAGAAGAAGGAGAAGAAAATTCAATAAAAAATTCAGTTAGGAGAAATTCAACTAGAAGAAGTTCAGCAGGAGGAAGTTCAGTAACAGGAGTAGGAGGAATAAATAATAATTTAATAACAGGAAAGTTAGGATTAGTAGTAAATTCAGGAGGAGGAGGAGTATTAGTAAATTCAGGAAGTGAGAATCCAATAGGAAAAGAAAAAGAAGAATGTTCAAGAGAATATTCAGGAGTAGTGAATTTAGGAGGGGAAAATTCAGTAGCAGGAAGTGTTGAAAGTTTGGAAGAAGGAGAAATTGTAGATGAATATATGGAATTGGTAAAAGATAGACCATTTACTTTGTATGATCAATTATATGTAAGTTTGATTTATTTAAATAATATAAAGTTATTATTAAATTTTTAATTATTTATTTATTTAAATTTTAATTATTTAAATTTTATTATTTAAATTTTAATCAAATTTTTTTAATTATTTAATTTTTTTTTTAATTATTTTTAAATTATTTAAATATTTAATTTTTTAAATTACTTAATTATTTTAATTAATTCTTTTAGCAAAAATTTCAAGAAGAATATGAAGAAAAGCAACAAATATTTCAAGCAAAAAAAGAAAATTTACTTGAAATTCAAGAAAATATTATGACCAGTACATTAAGATTAGTTGCAGATAGTAATAATAATAATTATTTTAGTAATTATTTTAATAATATAAATAATAATAATAATATCAATAATAATATAAATAATAATAATAACAATATCAATAATAATAATAATAATATCAATAATAATATTAATAACAATAATAATATCAATAATAATGATACATTTGATAATAAATACAGGACAAAAAAACCTTATCATCAACGATTTTATAGTAATAGTAGTAATAATAATAACAATAATAATGACAATAATAATAATAATAATAATAATAATAATAATAATAACAATAACAACAACAACAAAAACAACAACAACAATAATAATAATGATATTATATCGAATATATTTGCATCAACCAATAACAATAACAACAATAATAATAATAATAATCCTAATAATAATAATAATAATCCTAATAATAATAATTATTATCCAACAGAAGAATATAGGATGATTAATTATTCTACCACACCACCAATTTTATCACCAACAGTAACAACAACAAATAATAATTATATCAATTATAATAATGGTAATAATGGTAATAATAATAATAATAATAATAATAATAATAATAATAATAATAATAGTAATAGTAATTATAATTATAATAATAATAATAATAATAATAAGCCATCACCAATAATAAGTACATCAAAAAGTGATAATAATGGATCGCGTAATAATATATTTGAGAATAATAATGATAAATATAATAATAATGGTATGAACAACAATATTAGTAATAATAATAATAATAATAATAATAATAATAATAATAATAATAATAACAGTAATAACAATAATGATGATGATGATGATGATGATCGATCATCAAGAAATCATTTCTATGAATCAAAATTATATAGTGATAGATTAATAAATAATAATGATAATTATGGAGAACGTGAACGTGCACATAATTATACTAGTAACACGACGACCACCACCACTTACGATGTTGATAGATATAGTGATGAATGGCCTCATGATGCTTATGAAATGGAATCATCTTATGATATTGATAGATATGGTGATAATAATAATAATAATAATAATAGAATCGATAAGAATAATAAAATTGGTGATAATAATAGCATTGGTGATAATAATAATAGAATTGGTGATAATAATAATAGAATTGGTGATAATAATAATAGAATTGGTGATAATAATAATAGAATTGGTGATAGAATTGATAATGATAGATTTGATAATGATAGATTTGATAATAATAGAAAATATCATGATGAAAGAATTGAAAGAATTCCTTCATCAATAAGTAACAATTATTTAAGGAATAATCATAATCATAATCATAATAATTATAATCATAATGATGAAGATGATGATGAATATATTTCGAAGGATTATGATCGATATCATCATTATCATCATCAACAACATCATCAACAACGTTATTATCATCATCATCATCAAAGACAATTGAGTGGTTCTTTTAAACCATTTAGACATGGGACAAGAAAAAACATTAGAGAAAATTTTAGAAGTAGACCATCATATCGAAAATTTAGATCTAATAATGGTAGACGGGGAAGTGGAAGTGTTGGTAGTGGTGGCGGAGGTGGGAGTGGTAGATAATAATTAATTATTGAATTTTATTATGAACTATTTTTAAAACTATTTTAAAAAACTATTTTAAGAATTATTTTCGAGAACTATTTCAAGAATTTAGAGAAGATATTTGATTGATTGATTGATTGATTGAATTTAGTTATAATAATTATTTACAATAATTATATAATTGTAGTTATTAGATGTTATGATCATTTTTGGTTAAATCTTTATTATCATTATTATTATCATTATTGTCATTATTGTCATCATCATCATCATCATCATCATCATTATTATTATGGTATTAAACAATGAATAATATACATATGTATGTATATGAAATATTATTATGATTGTTGCCATTTTCTGTTTATTTATATTATTATATTTGTTATTTATACAGTATTATATTATTGTTTATATTATTATTGTTTATATTATTATTGTTTATATTTATTATTGTTTATATAATTATTGTTTATATATATATATATATATTATTTATCTATTTACCCATTTATATATTAGTATTGAAAAAATTTGTACTATTTAACATTATGTGAAATATAATAATTTAAAATAATAATTATTAGAAAATATTATAATCATTTTTAATTCATTTAATCAAAGTCATTTCTAAATAATATGGCTTTTCTATAACATTTCATGAAATACCATAATCTTTGTTGTTTATCTGATTTGATATTTGAATTTCTCCTGGAGGTAAATACTATTGGAAGTTTTGGAATTGATGGTTCAGCTGTTGCTAATTGAAGATGTTCCTTTTCAGCTATTGAATGAATGATAATAATTAATAAATATAATAATTGATTTAATAATTAATAAATATAATAATAAATAATAAATATAATAATAAATAATAAATATAATAATAAATAATAAATATAATAATAAATAATAAATACCAATACGTTCATAAACAACTTCCCATCCCTCAAATAAATTTGATTTATTTTCATCATCATCATTATTGTTATTATTATTATTATTATTATTATTATAATAATAATAATAATTTAATCTATTAGATATTTTAAATCCTCTTTGATTATCTTCCAAATACTTATTTCCATTCTTTAATATATCAATGATTCCTTCCCATAACAATTTTTCTTCTAAGAAAGGATTTCCGTTTATTCCATCCCCAAATTCTGTTGTCATTTGCCAAAATTTGGAATCTATTTGATATGTAATTGTCATTGAGAATATCATCCAAATATATTTTAATCTTTCCCAAATGTTCGCTACTACATTATAATTATTATTGTTATTAATTGAATTAGAAGAAGAAGATATCTTTGAAAATATTGGTTCAAGAGATTTATTAATGGAAAATATAAGTTGATCTATTGAATGTTCTATTGGTTCTTTATTTTCATAAGGTAAGTAACGTGGTGGAAATGGAAATAAATGTAATTTATCAGAAATTAATGATGAAAGATGTCTAATTGAATTATTGGAAGGAATAGTAAATAAATATAAATGTGCATATCCAAATAATGCCACTATTTTATTATCTTCTTCATTCTTTGCTAATAATTCTCGAACTGCAATTGCTACCTTTTCATGTGATTTTATCTAATAATAATAAATTAAATAATAATAAATTAAATAATAATAAATTAAATAATAATAAATTAAATAATAATAAATTAAATAACAATAAATTAAATAATAAAAATTTAATAATAAATTTTAAATAATAATAATAAAAGAAAATACCTCTCCATCGATTCTTAAGTCATAACAAACATCATTTTGCATTACAGAAGAAATAAAATTCTCATCAACACCTTTTGATGGCCACTGTTGATGTAATATCTTATCAAATTCTAATTTCGCATTTAATCCTGATTCCTCATTTTTTAATATTTTACTCCAATATCTTCTTCTTATCATCGCTGTAATTAATTCATATGCATTTAATCTAATTTTATTTTCTCTATGTATTGTATTGATATCTCTATTGTGATTTTTGTTATTGTGATTATTGTTATTATCATTATAATCATTATAATCATTATTGCCATTATTACCAACGTTTTTAGTATTAAAGAGAAACCGAAATAATAACAATAAATTATTACAATCCCAAGCTTTTTCAAAATATCCCACAATCAAAGCTCGATAAATATTTTGATTAATTAATAAATTCGTGAAAAATGAATAATCATAGAGATTTAATATAAGATGTTTTGAATTATGAAAGAATGGTGAAAATATTTCATTAGGATTGGATTGAAGTTTTATGGTTGATTGATTAAAATTTGAAAAATTTATCGTAATATAAAGTGATTCGTTAATTTGTGAAATAAGATTCGTGAAATATTTAATTATAACTTCTTGTGCGTATCTATTAAATTAATAAATAATAAAATTAATAAATAATAGAATTGATAAATAAATAATAGAATTAATAAATAATACATAATATATAATATATAAATAATAAAATTAATAAATAAATAAATAATAATAATACACTTACAATTCAAGATAAGTAGGTTCCAATTTTACTACAGTTCCTTCAATTGAAATCGGTTCATGATAAATTCCCAATTTTTTACTATAATGTAATTTAAATATTTCTTTAAGAATTCTTGGCATAGTCAAGAAAATGTCTAAAGGATAAGTGAGTATAGCATATATTATACTATAATAATTAAGAACATATGAATTTCCTTGAGAGATAGTGACTGAATTTTTTATATATTTTGATTTATCGTCGTCGAAATTATTATTATTATTATTATTTTCTCCTTTGTTGTTATTGTTATTATCTCCTTGAGTAAGATTTGTGTACTTAACTAATCTGATATCAAAACATCCTGAAGCGGGATCTTTACAATATGCTCCGTATATTCCTTTACGATTGTTAGATGTAGGTGTTGATATATGAAATGCTCGCTTCAATGTAAAACTTATATCGTAACTAAATTATATATATTATTCAATGTAATTATTGTAAATATTTTAATATTGTTAATGTTAATATTATTAATAATAATAATATCATTATTATTATTGTTAACAATTTTTTATTGTTACTACTCACCCAAGTCTAGAAGCATTATTATCGACACTTTTATCTCGATTTAAAATGTATAAATATTTTTCATTACCATTATTAATATTATTATTAACAACTTCTTCTAATACTAAAATACTTAAATAATTAAATTTATCATAACAAAAATAAAAATTGACTGGATCAAATGCGTAATTAAGAATTTTTGGCATGGTCACTAATTCTATACGTTTTAATCTTTTGGTTGAAATATCCTTTTTTTTCATTTGTTTATTTATTTATTTTAGTTATTTTATTTATTTAAGGAAATGTGAAATATGGAAAAGATACAAGAAAAAAAGAAGAAAAAAAAGATATAGTAAATATCTTTCCAATCAACTGTAATGAAATAAAAAAAAATAATTATTATCTAAATATTTGAACTTACATGTTTTTCTATATGCCAAAGTAATTTATCTTTTATTGAAGTTTTGTCGTCATTATCTTGAAGATTTATTCGCCCAAGATAATCATTATCATTAATATTAAATAAAGTTTCGCTATTATATCCCAATCTATTAAATATATTTTATTAATTATTAAAATATATTTTATAAATATAAATATTCAAATTAAAAAGAAATAAAAATATGAAATATATAAAAGAGATTATATATTATGTATTATATTTATATGTAACTTACAAAAATCCGTTCGAATCCTTGTTCTTCTCTAATAAATCTAAATCAATTCCAAAATATAATAAAGAAAATTCAAATAAATTCCTAACAGGAAAAAATCTTGCATGATAAATTTTACAAAAATAAATCCTTTGATGATTTGTTGTTGTTGTGGTTGCTGAAATTGACGGCGATGATGACGATGATTTTATTAAAGATTTTTTTAAAATCGTCAAAGTGAATTGATATAAATATTTGATAAAAATTGCTATAATAATCACTTCGAGTATCTTTATAAATGACGTTGATGGGAAAAATGATATTTTTAAAAAATAACAAAATATTCCTATAAAGGGAATAAAGTTGAATAATTTTCTTGCTATCATTTTGTGAAAATGTGAGAGAGTCAGCGAGAGAAGGAGGTGGAAATGGTAGAGTAATATATAAAGAAATCATATTTTCGTGATAGGTATATGACATAAGTAAAAGAAAAAAGCTGAAAATAAACTATTATTATATTGTTGGTTTATTATTTAGAAAAGATATTCAAGTTTTCATGTTTCATCATGAAAGGAGGAAAAAAGTTTTCTCAAAAATTCATATGATCAAGTAGCAGATCTGCGTTTTTTTTTTTTTATTGACTTTGAGATTTTTACTCATATAACAGAAGTAATACATGTATTGAAATCTGCTCCCATAAGTAGAAATTTTAATTAAAAGATTGCTTTAAACATTTAAATTTTTATACTTATAAAGTTACCTACTTTTTATAATATATTATTATTAATATATTAAAAAACATTAATCATTTCTTATTTTGGATTAAACCGAATTTTTTCAAAGACAATTAATTATTCATTACCTTATTTGGATTACATTAATCTACTATGCATATTATAATCTGTTGTTCATTATTAAATATAAATATATATATATATCCACCTATTTCTTATTTCTCTGAAAATTATCTTTATCAACTTATCAACTTTACTTATAGATTTATAGATTATTTTACCATATCATAATGATCGGTTTATTTAAATTTCGAAATCGAATTTTTGATATCACAATAAAATTTATAGTAATTTTCATTTTATTTTTAACTATTCAATCAATTCAATATAATTGGATAACCGAGAATATATTAATTACATCTGAGGCGACGACGAATGAGAATGTAAAGGAGACAACAAAAACAACAAAAACAACAACAACAACAACAACAAATACACCGATAGAAACATCAACAAAATTACCTAAAATAAAAGATGATGATTATATTAATAATAGTTTTATTATGGATGCGTATGTGACGGAAAGTTTAAAGAATGAAAATGAAAATGCTAATATCATAAAGACAAAATATCCAGAGAAATTATTTAGAGTTATGACTGAACGTAGTGTTTAAATTTATTAATTTATTAAAAGTTATTAAAGTTATTAAATTATTAAATTACAATATTATATTAACTTTTTTTTTTTTTTTTAATTTTCAGACTTGAAGAAAACTTATTACGTTTCAGAAAAATTAAAAATTATTATTGAGCATCGGTAAATTTAATTATTTTATTATTTTTATTAATTTTATTATTTCATTATTTTTTATTGTTATGATATTTTTATTTATTTATTATTTTTTATTAAATTTTGTTATTTTAGAATGAATAAAATATCACCTTCTTTCTTCCGTGTACAAGTACTTGGTGATCGAATATTTTCACCACAACAAGTTATATCAAAAAATTTATCTCAATTTATTTTTGAAGCACCAATTATAGATCCTGGTTCTTATAGTTTACAGGTTCGATTGATGTTTTATAATTATCCAGAAATGTTTACCCTTGAAACTACCGTCGATTCAGAATTTCCAAAAATTAAATCATTAGATAAATTTATAGTTAATGGTAATCATTGGAATTTTACAGTTGAATCTCAAGATATCTTAATTCAACAAATTAATAATGATAATAAAATATCAAATAGTTGTAGTAATAATAATACTGAAATTCTTATTGGAAGATGGGATAAAGATATAAAAAATTATTATCCATATAAATGTAATATTTCAAAATACAAAAAAAACGAATTTCCAAAAATATTTCAAAAACGATATTATCGTTATAATTGGATTAGATTTATAGGTGATTCTAATACTCGAGGATTATTTAAATCATTATTTCGAAATAATATGGGACATAAAAATATAAAATGTGAGTGGGTACACGAAGGTAAAAAGATAGAAGATAGAAGAATTTCATACATTTGTGTCTTCCCTTATTCTGATGTTTCCACCAATTACGAAAAAGATGATCCCCGTCCTAAAGAATTAATTCTTACTTATGAATGGTATTTTCCATCGGATTTTTATAGTTTAGAAGATATTTTAAAGAGTTCATTTGAAGATGTTTGTAAACCACATGAAAAATGTCGATTAAAGGGTCCATGTAATTTTGATGATAATGATAATAGAAGAATTTGCACTACCAAACATGCGGATTATACATTTATTTCAATAGGTTCTCATACACCAGAATGGAATGAAACTCATAATGATAAATATTTAAATAAAATTTTCAACCATATTCAAAATTATTATAGTAATCTAAAATTTACTTTTTTAACTACCAACGTTGCAAATTTTCATCTAATTCCAAAAAGATTTCAACGTCAATATCTTATAAGAAATGAATATCGAATGGCGAGAAATAATGATTTATTAAGAAATTATGTTAGAAAATCTATAGATCAAGGTTATGAAAATATTGATTTATTAGATATTTTTAGTACTTCACAACCTATTTGGGAATTTTCTAAAGATGCGGTAAGAGATTTTTATATATATAATTTATATAATTTGAACTTTTAAATTATATATTTATTTTTGATATTTATTTATTTTAATATTTATTTTATAGGTTCACTATAATGCTTCTGTATATAACATTCAAGCCCAATTATGTAGAAATAAATTACTTCATTGGTTGAAAAAACTAAATAATGATTTTGAATTATAATTAGTTTTATTAGTCTCTCCATCTGTACGCTCAAAAATTCTTATATGAAAATCAACTGTTTATTATTCGTTCAATCTTATTTAACAGGTCTGAAACCTTTTTTTTTGATATTTCAGCCTTTAGAATTACTTAGTATTGATATTGTTTATTTATTAGCAAATAATAAACTTTTATATTTGACAACTTTTGATGATTATTGATGAGATTGACAGGATTTTACATGATTTGGAAGATTTAATGAAGTGGATTCGGGAGAGGTATTTGATTAAATTGGGTGATGATTTCGTAGTATTCCTAAACGATACTGCACATAGATAATACATTTAAAAACTAGTAAAATTATAATAAAAGCAAAAACAAAATATTTAGCATTAAAAAGGAAGTTTTCGCAGGATCGGATTTTATTTTATTTAGTACTTACAAATTATAATAAAAAAAACTACAGATACAGTGCGTTACATCTTGACAAATGTTTCAATTTTTGATTGTAGATCTTTATATAAGAAATTTTGTGCGAAGCGTAAAAAAAATTTTTTTATAATAAATTTTGTACAAAGTGCAAAAAAAAATTTTTATATTAAAATTTATGTGAAGTATAAAAATCTTATTACATTTGTACAAAATAATATAGTATGTCTTTTTATGTATTAAGCTTTTTCTTGATATTTATTTCTTACAGTAATAATAGGGTAGAAGTGATGACAGTGGTCACATCGTAATTATTGTATCACATCATTATAATTATTATCATCGTAATTATTATCATCATAATTATTATTATCATTATTATCCCGTAATCGTCATTCTGCAATTATTATCATTGTTGTTATTATTATCATGGTGAAAATAAGATGAATAAGTTTCTATATTATAATTTACTTGTTTTTGTTAATACTATTACAAAGGTCAAATTTATATACTGGCGATCCACATTGATTTTTAAAAAATAATTGGCGAACAGGAAAAAAAGAGAGACAAAGAACAAACAAATGAATGAATGAATAAATGAACTTTACAGATGAATAAATGAAATAAACAAATGGATGAATGAACAGGAAATGAATGCAGGAGTGTTTATTTATTTAATTATTTTATTTTATTAAAAAAATAAAAATAAAAAAAAATTAGATGTTTTAATTTTATTTTTTTTATTAAAAGAGTATCAAATTTTTTTAAATACTGATAACTTTATAAAAAAAGATTCAATCAAAATTTATCACATAAGATTGAAAGATTTAGACCCAAGCTATCAATTTTATGTAGTATTTTTTTAAATAATACATTTTTCCAGAAGTAACATAATGAATATTTTAAGGTTTTCTAATTTTAGCCAATCGATTTAACCTATTATTTTTTTTCGTAACATTTCATTTCGCTTATAAAAAAATACATTTAAATATCCAATATTATTCAGTAAAAATAATGTTTTACTGCATCGTTGCATATCGTGTGGTTATAGCATAAGTAAGTAAAAAACAAAAAAAAAAATTACTGTTGTAAATTAGCTGATTCATGAATTTTTTTTAATTCATCGCGCACGTGGTTTTTTCGTCAGAATATGTCTATTCAAACGATAAAACGCTTTTCTGACACGTATTGCAATTATAAGAGCGACTTTTAGGTTGGACATTAGTAGTAATATTATTTTTTGTTTTTTTTTTTTGTCATATGAATTTAAAAGTATTGAGGAAATATCAGACATCACAATAGTTGAGGAATAGAATTTAAGAACGAGCTGCGGCTGCGTCAAAGTATAATATCGTTATTTGCTTCCTCATATATATATATTTGTACACATTATAAATGATAACATTCGATTATAAATAATAAAAAAAAACCAAGATAAAGCTTTCTTCGTACTTGCCACGTTATTTTGAACAATTTTTAATAATAATCATGAGTAAACTTATTGAAAAAAATAAAATAAAATTCCCAAAAAAATTTAGATAAAAGTCAAGTTATATGAATTATGCAGATAATAATGAGATTAGATATATTACTAAAAATTGGTATCAAATTAGGTTGAATTGTAAGAATAAAATTTTAATGAACATTTTATCTTACGTTATTCCTCTTTTAAATAAATTTAGATCTTTTATTGTGACTAAATAAAGTTCAAATTTTTATTAGAAACTATAAAAGTGATTTTAAATAAAGTTGTAGATATTGCTTTGGCCATCAAGATAAATAGTGATTGCGAAAACTGAAAACTGAAAACTGAAAATTATGATATTTCATATTTTAAATCCGAAAGATCAAGTCAACCCTAATGTAAATCAATGTGAGATCTTAACGAAAAAAAATCAAAATCTTTTCTTACAAACTTAAGTAATCATGAAGAAGTATAACTAATCGAAAAAAAAGATCTCAGTTTAATTTTTTAAATTTAATAATTCTTGGTTTTATCCTTAAAATTGAAATCCCGATAAAGCACAAATAATATACAAGATAAGAAAGATATAGGATAGTTTTATTTATATGTTGCCCCATTGCCTATTTTCTATTAATAAGAAAAAATTTCTAGAATATACTATAAAGGACATAATGTCAATTCAAATTTTTTGAAAATTATGTAATATTTAGATACGAAGAGGAATGCTAAGATATAAAGCAATTTCATAATACTAAAAAAAGAAAATGTGCAATCATATTGCAGAGGCCTTTTTTTCCTGCAGTATAACCGCACGCTCATATGTTTCGTAATGAGAAATAAAAAAAAAAGATCATTTCATGTATAAAGTCATCATAAATACCCTAAACGAAAAGATCTATGGATACAAGAGTCCATGAACGGAAAAAATAAAGTACAATCAAAAACGCCACTCTTATAACTTTATCTTGACGTCATTAGAGATTATAAACGTGACACATAATACTCAAACAGCATAAAAACGTTCTTGATTTCACCACATAAAAGTACGCATCATCGTTCTTAATTTCACCATAAAAAAAAAAAAAAAAGGAAGAAAAACATAAATTAAAATATATATATATATTTAAAAAATCTAAAAAAATGTCATTTGACGCAGTATCTACACCTTTACTCTCAGATTATATTCGTGCGAATCATCGAATTTTCTTTTCATATGAACCCGAGAATCCTTCATTTCAATTAGGATTTCTTGGTATAGGTAAATCTACCGTCTCTGGTACACTTCATGTACGATTTCCTACTTCAATAGAAGCAAAAAATATTTCTTTAACATTCATTGGACGAGAAGTTGTTGAATTTGTTGATTTATCAGATCTCAAAAAAACGCGTGCCGAAAAAATTATTGTAAAAGAGAGTATTTATCTTTGGAAAACAACTTCAGCGATAGGACATGAACCTATTACAGATTTAGATTTACCATTTGAATTTAAGATACCTGGTGATGCATTTGAATCACTTACTTCACATCATGGTAAAATTCAATATACACTTAAAGCAGCAATTGGTGTTGCTAAAAAGAAATCAACTTACGTTAAAGTTTTGGTACCAATTCGTAGATGGATAATACCTGAGGAACAAGATTTGAGACCATTAGTATTGAAATCTAATTCACGTGATCGTAAAGTACCTCTTTCTTGGCAAGCAATTTTACCTCAAACATTTGTTAACGTAAATTCTGAAATAGTTATAAAATTAAGATTAACTTCACATAATCCTGAATTAAGAATTCATAAAATTAATTCATGTTTAAAAACATATATGAGTTATGCAGTAGAAAATCGTGACGATACAAATGAACGTAAATGTCATCAAAAAAATAAAGTACACGGAAAAGATATAATGATGATTCCAATGGGACCAGATACAATATTTGAAACAAATGTAATAGTGAATATACCAAATGATGTTATGCCTACTTGTAAAACTAAATATATTACCGTTAGAAATGAAATTCGAATTAAAATAGCATTTGAAAGATCAAGACATCATGTAATAATTAAGAGGGATGTTGTTGTGGGAAGAAATTTGTTTGATAGATTTACTTAAAAAATTTCATTTTATTTTAATTTTTGTATAACATATGTTTATAATATTTATAATATATGAATATGTATAATATGATATATAATATGATGTATACTATATTTAATTATTATTATTATTAAATTAATTAAATAAATTATGCTAAAAATGTACAAAAAAAAAAAAAAAAAAAAAAAAGATTGTTCGTTCTATAATAATAATCTATAATCCTATGAATAAGTGTATTGTGTTTGTGATGGAGCTATATAACTATGAGTATTAGTATTAGAATAAGGTGTATTTAACGGTTGATTTTGATGACCTTGACCTTGACTTTGACTTTGACCATGACCATGACCATTACTCTCAGATTTTGCCATTTCATTCAAAACACCAGCATCTACTACATATTCTCTTAAAAAAACTTCCAATGCATCAATACGAAGTTTTACATCATCAGTATTTTGGAAATTATATTTTTCATCTACAAGTGGAATTATACGTAATCTATCCCTTAATTTTTTTCGTGATGCACTTTTTATGCATGGAAGACATTGTACGCAACCAAATGGTCGAATCGTATCGCTTCCTATAAAATAGAATATAAATTTATAAATATTATGAATATGTATCTATATTTTTTATGGTTATTATTAAAAAGGACTTTACCGAAAAATAGACTGTAAAGGGCTATAGAAAGTGACCATGCACCTCCCATTACACCTAAAGCTGTTAATATCTAAATAATGCAAGTAGTTTATTAGGTTTTACCATTTATGGGTATAAAAAGAAAAAGTGATAATTAAAATTCATAAGACTTACTGTTCGTTGCCTAGAAAAAAAAATATTATAAAAAAAAAAAAAATTGAATTAGAAAATCGACAAAATAAATAAATAAATAAATATATATTTAATAAATATTTAATAAATATTTAATAAATATAAAAATTTTAATTCTCACCTTATTTCAGTCTTTGTTTCAACTATATAATTTTGTGGTTCAACTACAACGATTCCCATATAATTACTTGAAGAACCCGTGGTGAGTGGAAGATATTCTAAAAATAATTAATTAAGAAATTTAATTAATAAATTTAAGTAATAAGTTAATTAAATAATTTTAAAATATTACTTACGTAAATTTGATGTGATAAAAGGTCGTCGTTCTAATTCTGTTGACGCTCCGAGGATATCAGTAAATTTTTTTTTAATTGTTTCTTTAATATTACGAGAAAATTTTATATTTGTTCTCTAAATAAAATTTAATATACATATAATATAAATAATTTGAATTTGGATGAAAAATTTGGATGAAATTCGATTTAAAATTTACCGCATTATTTGCCAAATAATACAAATTAGTTCTTAAAATTTCTTGCGTAGTTACGTCAAGCGTTTGTAACATTTCATCAGTTACTTCACTAGCCAATTCGACATTAATTGGATTTTTTTCTGCAAAATATAAAATATATAAATAAATAAATATATGATAAATTATAAATTCAAAGAATAATATTTATTAAAGAGGAATAATAATATCAAAAAAAAATGAATGATATAAATAATAGCCACACATACCAGGATCAATAAGTGTTACTTCCCCATTATTACCATCATAATTACTTGCCGTTAAAGTAAACTCAAACGAAAGAATTGCACTAGGGTCTTTTCTCTTAGGTATAAAATAATATTCATTATTTCCTTTGAATGAACCGTAATATTTCCCGTTTTTTTCAACTGGTTGAGAAAGAGAACCATCACAATTCTCCGTTGAACCATCGTTTTCTATTTTTAATAATAATCTCAATTATTATTATTTTTTTTTTTTTGATATAAAAATTATTAAATAATTTATTAATTATCGAATAATAACTTACTCTTAATTGCACATGATATAGTAAACGCTGAAGTCATTGTGAGTATAGCATCTATTCGTCATTTTTAAAAGAAAATAATAATTAACAAAAATTAATAAGAATTTAGAAACGCAGGAATTTCATAAGAATTCACAAGATTAATACCAGGTATTGGAAGATTATCTTCTACTGTGGATGTAACTTTAACGGTTGGAGTTTCATTTGCTATTTCTATAATAAGCGCTGTAATATATCCCGTTAGACCTGCCACTAATACAATGACGATAAATGCTCTAAGTAACAAAAGTCTAGTTGGTTCAGTTTTCCGATATTTTCCAAATAGATCATCGATAAACATTTTTTTTCTTGTTTAAAAAGAATAAATATATTTATTTATTATTTAAAAAAAAAATTTATTTATTTATTCATTTATTTCAAAATTCACGAAACGAAGACGATGATACAATTAAAAAAAAATTTTTTTTTTTTTTGAATGACCATTAATACATGATATATTTTATATATGTTTTGTATCCCAATATTCTAATAATAATATCTTATTTATCATATTTGTTAACATTTTAAGAATAATCGCAGTACAACAGCTTCACAAGTTTCGAAATTACGCGTAATTATGTTTCATGTAACAAATTGTTAAGCAATCTTATATAAAGCAATATATAATATAAATATTTATTTAATGTCTCACTGCATAATATCAACGCCACATCGAATCGGAATGCTAAGTTCTGCTAAAAAGAATTGATTAAATATTTTGTGAAATCAAAACATTTTTGAAATGTCTATGGTTGGTTTATTTTTAAATTAAACCTTTTTTGTGAACTAAAATTTCACGTGCGCATTTAAATATTTATGATACGTACTTAAAATATTTAATATTTATGGTATTTATGGTATTTATGGTATTTATGGTATTTATGGTATTTATAGTATTTATGGTATTTATGATATTTATGGTATTTAGGATATTTATATTTAATCAGCTATTTTTCTAGCTTCGGATTCTTGAACAATTAAATCTGAAACTTTTCGAGCGATCAATTATTATTTAACTCCAAAAAAAGAAGAGATGCTGTGTTGTAATAATAAATATCAACAATATTTTTCTGTACTTTATAAATTGATTGTATTTTATGTATTTTACGTTATATAAAATCACGAATTTTGAGAATGCAAATGAGATACGTTTTTCTGTTCTTTTATAGAGAAATTACTCATTAAATTATATGAATTATTAGAAATTCATGATTTGATAGAATTTTGGTGGCGCGGAAAAGTATACATAAATCACGGAAATTTTGTTTTTTTTTATTACTGCAGACAATAACCGCCTTTATGCATGATTTTCATAAAAAGATACAATAATAAAAAATCATATAATTATTTTAATTTCTTTGTTTTGTTTTTTACATAAACTATTTAAAGTACATTATCATATATTAATTTTATTATCGTCGTAATTATTCTCTTTTTCCATTCTTTTCCATTCTTTTCTTTCTTTTTTTTCACATAACAAATATAATAATAACGAAAAAATATAATAATAACGAAAAAATATAATAATAACGAATAAATACGTATAATAATAACGGACAAATATAACGATTATAATATATAATTTGATGTTTTTCTTTGTTTAATGTTTCACACATAAAGTTTTATCATGTCATGTTTAGTTGTTTTCTATACAAATAAACTTGACTGTACTGGTTTTTAAAACAATAAAATATTCCAAATTTTCTTTTTTTAGAAAAAAAGTTCATTCATAAAATAATCCATTCAACAAAGAATCCCTCGTGTCCTCTTTTTTAGTATAATAACCTTTTGAAAAAAAAAAATTCATCCTCTTAAAAAAAACAAAAAAATTTCCCTTAACATAAAAAATAGAGTAAAAAAAAAAATACTAAAGCATCAAAAAAGAATAAAGGAATAAAAAATAGATATAACCTATATAATCTATATAATCTATATAAGCTTTATGAAATGACGAAAACTTCACATTCGTTATTTTCATCTATCTTTTCGAATGATCGTTCTAATCGGATCACAAATGGGATTTCTAGAGTTTTATCACAAAATTCAACGGTTAATTCACCGATTCATTCACCAATAAATTCACCAATTAATTCGCCAGTCAATTCACAGGTAATAAAAAACAACGTAAATGTAAAAAATATTTAAAAATTATGGAAAAAAATATTCTCATTATTTTATTATTATTATAGTTCGAACTTCCAATAGCAGCAAAATATTCTTCAAACGATTGTCTACAAAGTTCAACAAATAATTATTATCAAATAGAACATTCGGATTTAGATGCGAATTGGTATCGAAGATATTTCGTAGAAAAAGGTAAAATTAATAGATAATTTTATTATTATTACATTTTTATAAAAAAAAAAAAAAAAATAAATAAATATATATATTATTAACATTTTAATTAATTAATTTTTTTTTTATTCTCATTATCATTAAACTGTTTTTTTTTCTCTAATTAATAAATGATATTAAATAATTATAATCTCTTTAAATAAATCAAAATAATATAAATAATAAACATTAACTCTAAACATTCATTTATAAATAACAAGAACATATAACATATTTAGGATTTCTAGAACCACATGAACCAATTATTATCTCAATAATATTTGATAATAAAACAAAAGTCAATACTAGTAAAGAAGAAGTATATTGGTATAGATATATTATGCGAAAAAAAGAGGTATTTTTTGGTTAAACATTATATTTATTATATATTATATATATTATGTAACATATTATTTAATATATTATAAAGATTCAAAGATTAATTATATTATTAATTAGTTACCTGATAATAGAGGTTTAATCGCTGGACCACCAATATCTTCTACTGGAGATTTACCGACAAAAGAATTATTACAAATAATTTCAAAAGATTTTGATCAACAAAAATTAAAAAAATTTTTATCTACACCTGAATTAACAGATCAATTATTAAAATTGGATGAAACAAAAGTAATTATAATAATAATAATAATAATAATAATAATAATGATGATGATGATAATAATAATATATTAATATTTTATTTTTAATAATATTAATTATTATTTACAATTATTAATTTAAATTGACTTGAAAATATTTTATCAATAGCTTAAAAAATGTTATAAAATAGGAGTATTATATTGTGCTTCGTCTCAACAATTAGAAGAAGAATGGTTTTCGAACACAACTACATCACCGATTTATGAAAATTTTTTAGAAATTTTGGGCAACAAAGTTAGATTATTTGGATTTAAAGGATTCTCGGGTGGTTTAGATACTTGTAATAATGGAACTGGAGAATATTCTATTTACGATGATGAAACTTTGAAAGATTTTCAGATAATGTATCACGTGTGCACATTGATACCATATGAAAAATCTGATAGGCATCAAATAACCAGGAAACGACACATAGGAAATGGTAAGTCATTCTTTAAAAAGAATAAATTTTTTAAATTCATTAATGATTTATTTTGTATTTTTATTTAGACGTTATTTGTATAGTATTTCAAGATGTTTATAAACCATTTGATCCTTATTCAATACGTTCACAACTTTTACATGTTTATGTTGTGGTAAGTCCCGTACGGATTAGTATGAATAAAACTTCTTTTCGGTTAGTAATTTAATTTAATTTATTTTTTTTTTTTCATTTTACCGAAATATATAAATTAAAAAAAAATTAATTTGTTTTTATTATTTCAGAGTGGATATTGTATGCAAAGATGGGGTTCCACATTTTGGCCCTGCACTACCTGAACCTCCGATTTTTGATGATCCGGTGGAATTAAAGAAATTTTTGGTTGCTACTGGTAATCATTCATTCCTCTCTTGGTTTCTTCTTTTCATTTATTTACAAATATGTATTATTATTATTATTATTATCATCATCATCATCATCATTATTATTATTATTATTATTATTATTTGCTTCAAATTCTTTTTAAATTTATTTTATTTTTATTTTTCTTATTTTTTTTTATTTAGTCATAAATGGATCTAATGCTGCATGTAAAGCCCCAAAATTACTTGACCCATTTCTAAGAGCACGCGGTGCAATCTTGCGTGATTTGGTTAGCAAATTAGTACCACCTCAACCTGAATTTATAGCACAACCATCCTTACCAAGAAAAATTTCTCAAGAAGAATTGAATTCTACACTAAAAAGATTATTTAGAGAACAATTGAAATTAGGAATACCTCCTCCATTAGAACAAGTTAAAGCTCTATTAGAAAAAGGTGCAAATCCTAATGTTAAAATACCTCAACCGAAATCTAAATCATCATCATCATCAAGAGATCAAATAAGAATAGATCAACCTTCCTCTTCTTCATCTCATACAACACATGCAATCTTTCATAATCATAAAGATTCATCTTCAAGTGAAAGTGATTTTACATCATTATCCTCTTCTTATTCTTCAACAGCAACGCAACAACATTCTACTAGACAGAAATTACCGAATATATTATTTGCTTTAATTGTAATGTGTGATGATCCTTTATATTGTAAATTATTAATTAATAATGGAGCCGAAACTATACCGAAAGATTCAAATTTTCCTAATGCTTCTGTTTTTGCAAAAAGGTATTTTTATTTACATTTTTAGATTTACATTTGTTATTTACATTTAATATTTACATTTACATTTTGCATCTTTGTATTGATAGATATGAAAGATTTAAGATATTAAAATGTTTGAAAGAGAATCTTCCAGGATTAAATGATTCTGAAAATGACGAAACAAATTTAAATGTAACTAATAGTAATGGTCATAATGGTCCTAATAGAAATCGTAATATCAGTAACAACAATCGTAATCGTAATAATAATAGTAATGGAAATGATGGAATAGTGACAAAAAATTATAAAACAAAAATATGGAGTGGTTTTACTGGAAAATTAAAAAGTCATATTAATAAAGCAAACAATTTGTATAAATAAAAATTCTCTCTCAATAAATAATTATCTAAATGTAATTAAATTTTATGTTATCATAAAATGTAATCATTTATAATTATTTTATAATTAAGATAATTAAGATCAAATAAATAGGTTTGATTTTTTTACTTAATTTTGGTTTTATCATATTTATTAATTGCAATAACAAAGTGCATAGAGAAGAAGTTGTGAAATATTTTCTTGGAAAATAATAATACTAATAATACTAATAAAATAAAAACTTTTTTGTTGTTTTGCTAAAGACATCATAAGTTTTAATATGACCAATTTTTTTTTTTGTAAAAATAAAATGATACAAATCATGATAATTTTGATATTTTTGTTATTTTTGTAATAAAAAAAAAATGCACAAAAATGAAGTGAAAATATCAAAGGTTATAAGCGGATCAGATCATTATTTACATTATTTACATTAAACGCGTGATACGTCAGATCATTAAATTCTTCAATCTTCTTCAATAACATATAGTTTGTTTCAGTTGTGTATATATAATACAAAATGTTCATGTTCTTTGTAAAACATCTTTAATATGACAATTGAGAATTATTTCTTGAACTATGCTATGTATTATATATTGTAGAAGAAAGAATAAAGCTTTGTGATTTAATTTAAAATAGTGATAATATGATTACTACAATAAAGTTTTTTTTTTTGTTTAAATTTTAATTAGTACTTAAATAGGATGATGATGAGGAATGAATGATAACATTTGATGCTGAAACTATTAAAATGATTATTGCTCATAATGTTGTTGAAAAGAAATTTTTTTTTTAAAAAAAAAAAAATGCTTAGGAAAATAAAATATTTGTAGAATTGAAATTTTCGTAGAATTAAAAATTTAAGTCAAAACAGGTTTTTTTTTTTTGACTTCATTTAACCCGTACTATTATGAATATGGAAATATGCTACACTGAATTAAGGGAGAATATTAAAAATGCATTGATAATTTACATGATATGATGATATATTTGAATAATAATTTTCAAATATATATTTGATTTTGCAAATTGCGAATTTGCTGCGACGATTGTGTGCGAAAGAAATAAACAAAAGATTATTAAAGGTTTATTATATATCCATTCTTAAAGATATTATAAAGATATTAAATATTAATGATATTAAAAAGATATTAAAAGATATTAAAGGTATTAAAAGATATTAAAAATATCAAGGGTATTAAAAATATTAAAGATATTAATGATATTGTGGATATTAAAGATATTAAAGATATTAAGGATATTATAAGGATATTTGTTAATCAATCAATACAATAATAATCTTTAAAGTTTCTTGATTAGATTCAAGAATTTTAAACTTAAGTTTTTTTAATAACTAATATTATTTAATCTATATTTTAAAAAAAAGAAAATGGTTTATTTGATCATTTGAACTTTATAATGAATAAAGTTTTTGGAATAATTCATAATTTCAATTATATGAGAATGTGAGATGATTGAAGGAATTTTATTAAGAATTTTAATATTTTAACCTATTTTAATCGTGACAATAGTAGAGAATGAGCTAGTTAAATGTTTAAAATATATTAATTAGAATTAAAATTCGAAAAAAAAGTAGGGTTTTCAAAGAAGGTTTTTATATGGATTTTTATAATTATGAATTTTTTTTTTTAATTCTGATAAATGCAATTATTTTATTTATTATTCATTTATTTTTTATTATTCATTTATTATTTATTTATTATTTTTATTTATTATTTCGAAATATCGTTTACCAAAAAAGTGTAGATCATGAAGAAAATATTTTCAAAAACATTACTTAATTTGAGACCACAATCATTGTATCATATTTTCCTTTACCAGAAAAATTAAATTCTTTTGATAATATTTATAATATTTGATACTTTGTTTTTTTGTTCTATTCTGCGATTCTCGATTTCCGATTCTGGGTGATATTTTATTTTATATTATAATAAATGTAGGAAGATATAGAAGAAATAGAAGAAGTACAGAATGAAAATACAGAAAGCACAGAGGGAAGTAGGGAAACAGAAGAGGAAAGGGAGAAGAAGAAATCATAAGATAAATTCTAGATAAATTCTAGACAAATTCGAGATAAATTCTTAGTATCATTTAAATGATACTTGTTTAGAATTATCATACTCTTATCCATATTTGACAAATATTGAAGTAGGTAATTTCATAGAATAATAAATAATAATAATAATAAATGTATATATTATATTATATTACAAATCTGAGATTTAAATATAATTGCTAAATACAGGATTACTGGATTATTTATACTCTTAAACGTGTGAATCAAAATCTTATTGTCGCTTCCTTTGTTTGGTATCTGTTTGATAAATTCGTTATTATTCTTTATTCGTTAAAATTTTTTATTAAATTTTTTTTTTTTTAATTATAAAAAGGAATCCCATTGTCTGTTTCTTTTATTGGTTAAATAATATAAAAAAAAATTATCTTAATAGAATCTTCTCACATAAATCTTGTTCATAGATGTCTCACAAAAACTTAAAAATTTTTTTTTTTCATAAGTTAATGAAGTAACCAATCGAACAATTCGCAGATAAAAAAAACAAAAAGGGGGGAAACTTAAAAAAGTCTTTATCGAATGAGTTGTAATTACATCAATAATAGGCATACTAAGAATTGCTAAGTATGACTACTATTTACTGTATAGATAATAAAATTCTTTTGAAATATGTTAAATGTTAATTTAAATAATTTTATTCAAGAAACTTATTATATCTATTGTTGTTTAATATAATATCTGCTGAGTATTCCTAAATTGTCACGTATCCAGTTTCCGTCTGTTATATCTCCATCATCTATATGAAGAAGTTGTGGGGAATGTGAAAAATTTAAAAGTATTGTATCAAATAGTTTGCTTAAAATAACCAAATTTTCCCCCGGATTCTTTTGATTAAAGTAAAATATTTAGTTAAGGTGTGCAAGTTTGAATGAATTTATTAACTGTTAAGAGTGCGAGTGATATAATTTTATATTAAAATTTAAAAGATTTCGTTCATTTCAATTAAGTTAATTAAAAAATAAAAGAATACATATTGTAACTTACTATATTGATAAATTACAATAAACCATACAAATCTGAAATTCAAGATTTTATTTAGATTATATTTTTGTTAATAATTGCAAATAATAATATAATAAATTCAAGATATTTGTTTTTGAGCAAATTACGTTATTTAGATGATAATACTAGACTGAAAAGTTTGTTAATAAAGGAAGATTTTTGAGGTGAGGAAGAAAGTATATGCAATTTCAAACTTTTATAAAATTACTAGCACTCATCTTTATGATATCTCTTCTTTTTTTTTTAAAAAAAAATTAACTTCAAAAAATTACAATTTCACCTCTACCTCCACCACCATTCTCACCCTCAAAACTTAAAACCTTACTGGAATACTCAAGTAGAGATCTTGTCTCGGAGATTGCGGTCACTAGAGCTCCAAATGAGTTGACTCATTAACTTGCATATGACTCGAATATTATTAAAAAAAACATAACGGGTTGTAACTCATATATTAAATTTCATATGAAATTCTGATTCTTTTGATTTGGGATCAACTTGTTAAGAGCACTAGTGGTTACTAACCATCTCTACCACTTTGCCTTTAACCTTTCTACACTGTCTTAATCTGAGTTAGATACAAAACCAAGTATAGGAACCAAAAAGTGTAAAAGGAAACAATAATAGCTTGTAACAAATATCAAAAAACAAAAGACACTCTTAATTGTATACTATTAATTAAAGTATATACAAATCACCCTCAGAATCAACTTTTGAAACAATGGATAGGGTTAGTCAGATTTGTTTTTAATATAGCATTAGGATAAAATAAAATTAAAAGAAACAAGGTGATATTATAAAAAAAATATGGTTAAAATGTCCACCCAACAAAAACATCTTCTCTTTGGTGATAATTTAGCCCTTTGGGATTACAAAAATTTTGTGGAGCTATTATTCGTTTAAACATGCTTTTATGAGATTGTTTAAGCTTAGTTCTTGCTAATATAATTGCACAAGATGAAATCATTAAACAAAATGCACAGCAAAAATAAAGTGCATTAATACATTTTCTTTTTTTTCAGTCACAGAAAGACAAACATCACACTATTACAGTTTATCTTGTTGAAATCATTTTTATATTACTTCTTTTCACATTTATCAATATATAGCTATACACATCAACATAAATCTATTATAAATTTGATAAACGTGTTTTATAACATAAACAAACTGTCAAAATATCAAGTAACTTAATTCACACAAAGTTTTATATAATGGCAAATTGACTTATTCTCAAAAACCAATGAATAGAAAGTTTTTTCTGATATTTATATACCTTTTACTTGGTACTTATCTACAAAAAATATAGGTAAAATTGGAAAACATGAATTGTTCATCTTTGCAAATATATGAATATTTTTATTTCAAAAAAAAAAAAAGAAACTAACTGCTTCTATCTCAAAATGTAAGAAGTACAAGACCTTACAAATTGAAAAAGCAGTCTCATACATACAGTATATTGTAAAATTATACTGTACATTTACAAAATGAAATTCATAAAAAATCAGTTGCATTTTTTACCTGTGAATTTGATACTATTATCATTGAGATATCAAATATGATAAATCGTGAAACAAGAAAAATCACAAGAAAGACTGTCCAGAAAATACTCTATTGAGCATATTACCATTTCCATCTCCATTGAGCATATTACCATTTCCATAAATGTCTAATCTCCAAGGCCCAAGAATTAGGAGTCCATATTATTATTCAAAATAAAGCCTACACCTCCAAAACATGTGGTTTTTGTGGAAATTTTCAAAATATTGGTGAGTTTGAGGTGTACAACTGTCAGGATTGTAAATCTATAGTGGATTGAAATTAAAATGGAACTCAAGGAATCTTTTTTTAGGCGTTGCTTGATGGAGCCTTAGATCTCTCCGGAGAAATAGTAGTCATACTTAGCAATGCTTAGTGTAGCCTATTTTGATGTATTGCATCCCATCTGGTCAGTAGGTAAATTAAAAACAAAAACAAAAACAATTCGAAACAAATATCTATTTCCAAAGTTTATATTTTGAAATTGATTAATTGAATATAGTATAATTATATTAAATTTTTTCTAGAATAGGATAGAAATAATAAAATAGTATATTCTTTTTATTTCTTCTTATTAACAGGATGATAAAGTACTGCTTCGATTTGTATTCAAGATACTATTAGAGATATTTTTAAAATTCAAAAAGAGCATCACCACAATTATCTCCTTTTAAAAATAAAATATATTAAATATATATATATATAATATACAAAATATAATAAATATAATAAAATATATTTTGTTTGATTTAATATTTAACAAACCACAATAATAACACCAATTTACCTTTGAAAAGGATTCAACTCGAATGCAGAGAGAATAATTTCTAAGTTAAAGATATTTAAAAGCTCTTCTTTTATCAATAAATAAAAATAATTCAAAGTATTTAAATTAAACATTAATAATTTATTTATCAAGTTTCATGTATAATCTCATTTTATTTATCAAAACGTTAACAAGATTTAATTTATGATGACGAAGAGAACTTTTAGTGACATAAAAAAAAATTATAAGCAAATAAATAAAAATTTACATATACAATTATTGATTTCCACATCCTTTTGTTCTTTTAATTCTAAATATCCTCTTCACCTTTCGATTAGACTCGCCTTATTATCCCGAGGTATTAATATTAGATTCTTTAATTACTTTAAATACAGTTAAAGAAACGACTCTCTTTCTATAATTGATTTTTGTAATATATTTTCCGGCAAACCACTGAATTAATTCTCGCCAGATAGCCGTTTTATTATGTTTGACTTGTGATAAAGATGTCGGATTCAAGTTTAAGACCTATATTTTCTATCTGTAAGAGATTTCCAATCAATCGGATTTTATCCGCCCAACAATTTATTCGAATTAGTAATTTTTATTACAATCCATGCTGCAAATGATTTCACGTTGAGCAACTTAGAATCAAAAATGGCTTCACGAATATTTCGTTTTGGAGTCTAGCGAATTTTTGTGGAGAAAGGTCGGTAAAGAAATAGTTTTTGATTTCTTCCATAAGTTCTTTAGGAAGAATCTACTGTAAGATAACGGATTCTTTTTCTATAGTCTTCTCCGGAAATATTGTAAAATTTAATATGAGGAATAAATTTCTACCTAATGATTTCATATCTTCATTGCTCCACTTGGAAACATCAAGGTTTAGAGATTTATTTCTGAATTGAGCACGGATTCTCATATTTCAATCTCCTGAATGTTTAGGTCATCTCTTTGGGACCATTGGCATTTGTTGTTTCTTCTAAAGCATGACAATCACCAGCTTTATAAATTTCGATGGATCCTCGTGTACAAACCTTTGACAACAAGATATTATTTTGGTTAAACGCGGTGATTGTGATTAAATGCGGGAGCTATTAAACTAATTGGATGCGTAGCGTTAATATTTTTGTATCACCTTTAAATCCCTCTAATTCACGCTCCTCATTTTTATATACCACGTGACTCTCGTTCTTGAATGGCGTGATTATTCATATATTTTTGGCATGCATTAATTGGAAACTATATTAATTGTTTATATTTGTTTATTCCAAGTATTACGTATTACAAAACTGGTTTTTACATATTTTTTTAAAAAAAAATCAAATTAAATATAGGCATAATTGGAATGTTTCCTTTTTCGTATTATTTACATCGTGACTTAAAATTCAAAAAAAAAAAAAAAAATTCAAAAAATTCTTGATATTATTCGTAAAAGATTACCATTTTTTTTCATTGTGATTCATTGCAAATGCAAATTCAATGCAATGAATCTTGGTGGTAAGATCTAAATTGTTTCAAGATTTTAGAATTGGAAGAATATAAAAATAAAAAGATTATTTATTATTGTCAAAACTGGTTTTTACATATTTTTTTTTAAATCAAATATAGGCATAATTGGAATGTTTCCTTTTACGTATTAGTCGCACAGTGACTTAAAATTAAAAAAAAAATTTGATATTATTCGTAAAGATTACCATTTTTTTTTCATTGTAATTCATTGTGAATGCAATTGGAAGAATATAAAATAAAGAGATTATTTATTATTGATAAATTTCCCAATAATGTTGCTATAATTAATATTATCCATTTGTCCATTAAACCCAAATATATAAATTTGTACTTATAAGAAACAAACAATGTATGCATAAATATAAAGAATATGAAAAATTTCTTTGATCTCATAATGGTAACTTTTTTTAAGGAGTCAGCGCGGTTTGAGTTTATCAAATCATTCTTTTTCATTATGTAATTTAGAGTTCAGAATGTTGTTACCTTATTTATAATGAATTAATTTTAAAATCACAATTATTTCATTTAAAAACAATCCTTAAAACAAAAATAACGTGACCACAATTTTTCATTATTTATTGACCTCGTTTTAAAAAAAAAAGTTTTTTCTTTATTTAAAAAAAATGTCAACAATGTCAGCGTCTACAAGTCCGTATTTATCTCCCAATATGAATTTTAATTTTAAGGGGAAAAGGTCAATTCATAACGATATCGAAGTTGGATTATTGACTCATACTCCACATGCTGATAAAATTGCAGAAGGTAAACTAAAAATTGTTTATGATAATGTCGGTGTATGCGCATTAATTAACTTGATTTTAATTAAAATATTTACAAAAGTTGCGGAATCTCCTGATGGAGAATGGTTTGCCACAGTTGAAGGGACAGCTGTAGGGCTTTGGAAAGTCAGCAATTCATCAAATATGGAACCTAAATTAATTCTCTGGCGAGCATTTCCTATCGATTTTCCAGATTTAGAATCAAATGAAAATATTACACTTGCTGTATCTAATTCTCGTTTAGTTGCAGTTTCATATTTCTCCTTATCTTCACCCAATAAAAAAAGTCGTCGAGATCTGTTCATTATTAACAAAAAAAATAACACCAAACATCATACTTTGATAATTAATTTTAGTAATGACAAACGTAATAAAGATAAGATCGAAAAAATTGGAAGTGAACAACAAGAATTAACAAAGGGATTTAGTCCAGATAATTTTGATGAAAATACTCGAGGGTTTGTTAGGTTTTTAAGTGGAGGTGACCGATTAGCTATATTAGATGATAAAAATTTGAAGGTTTTTAACACTTTAAATTGGGAAAAAATTTATGAGATAGATATTCCGTTTAAACGAACCTTGAAAGAATTAGAATTGAATGCTCAATCTTATGTACTGGTAGGTTATATAAATATAGATATAAATTTCTTTAGATTCGATCGATTAATGTCTCATACACACAATAATTTACACAATTATAAATCACTCAATAATTGAATAATTACTAGGAAAAATCGATTGAAAGTGACTTTTTAATCTGGACTGAAAATTCCAATCTTGTACATATAATCAATCTTAATGATGCTAAAACCTTTCAAGAAATTGAAATTCAATATTCTCCAGAAACACAATATGCTCATGCCCTTTCTAAAAATAATAATCATCTCGCATTGGTTGGAACAAATGATATGGTAATGGTTTATGCACTTGACACGAAAACCAAATTATTTGAAAGAAATTTTAAAAACGATATCGGAGATGACCCACAAAGTACTGCATTTGTTTCATTTGTCGAATACGAAAACTTAAATGATAATTTAAGTGTTATATTGGATATTGAAAGAGATGCAGATAATATCAATGAAAATAAAAAGAATTTGAAATTATTAATCTGTGGAAGAAATGAAAGTAATGGAAATGTGTGGATGTTGGTTTATGATGTGTTGAAAAACGAAATGGTTAATCGCGTTCAAAGAGTATTGTCTCCATGGTAATTATATTTTTTTCACATGATCTTATATATATATATAAGAATTTTATTAACCATTTTTCGTTTAAATGTAGGCCGGCAAGGTTTAATGGTACTAATGGATTATTCTTTCGTTGCGATGAAACTCAAGAACCAAGAGTAAATATTTATTTATTTATTATTTCAATTATTTAAATTATTTAAATTATTTAAATTATTTAAATTTATTTAGGTTCAAAAATTAGACGAAATTATAAACTTTGCATCAACACAACATGATGGAACCAATCCATCAACTCCATTAACTCCACTATTTTTCAGTCATCTCCAAATTAAGACTCATGAATATTTAAACATCGATGATGAATTCTACGAAAAAAAGATTCTTCATCACACCAAAGACATTCAACATGTTAAAATAAGTCATAATGGACAATATGTGGGTACTTATAGTGAAGGAGATGGTATATTATGCATATGGAAAATTGTAGATGGTCAATCTTTAGAATGGCTTTATTCTTGGGAAATTTGTCGACCGAAAGATGTATATTTCATACGTAATCAAAATCATGCAAAACATGTTTGTTTGTCTGTCTCAAATAATGGTCACATAGCTTTAAGTTTTTTTGTCATGTCACAAACCGAAGATAATTTTTCGATAGAAGATCCTTTTAAACTCAAGAATGAAAATTATGAAGCTCGATGCCTTGTATTAAGAGCAAATCAAAATAAGCCTATTCAACATGAAAATTTTAAAATAATTACTGGTGTGGTTTCGTTCTTGCCCAACACTGATTTAGTAATATATGATAACAATTCGCTCTCTTATTATACTGTTCATGTGGATCACTGTAAACTGAAGCATAAGTAAATTTTTTTTAATTATATAATTAAGACTGTTATAATATATTCATTAATGAATTCATCTAATTAAAAATTTCTTTCTTAGACTTGACCTAAAAGACGTAACAAAAAATGTGAGAAGTTATTATGAGACTACTGTTGTGGAGAGCATGGTAACGAAATCTTTATAAAAAAAAAAATAATAATAATGTTTTTGTTATTAATAATAAAATTAATTTCGACGAAATATTTTTATTTTCAATAGGTCATTCAATCAATGTTACAAAATGATTTACTTATTGCTGAAGAAAGTCCAGGAATTTTGACCGCTTTTGATGTTAAAACTGGTATATAACTTTTAAATCCATTTTGTTTTTTTTTTTGTTTTTTAATTTTTGAATTTATTAAAATTAAATTATTAAATTAATTAAATTAATTAAATTATTTAAATTATTTAAATTAGGTCACATAAAAATGAAATTCACGTCAGAAAAGATCCCAGAAAAATATACAGATGATTTATTCACGACATTCGCTGTTTCTTCAGACTCAAAACTATTAGGAGTAGTTGATAGAGCTGGTATTCTCCAAATTTATTTAATGGAAAATGGTCTTAAGCTTAAACTCCCAATGATATCAAATATTGACACATTTGCAAAAATTCACGGATTTCTTGATAATACGAGAATTGTTGTTGAGTCAGGGGGCGGTCATATATGGATTATGGATGTTTATAATGGTCAATTTTTACGAAAACTCCCTCTTTCACGTCAAAAATTTGCATTTCGGGATGTTCTTGGAGGATTGTTTGCCAAGTGCAAAAAAAATAAAGTAAAAATTTATAATTTTGGCGAAAAAGAATGTAACTATAAAACAAGTCTTATTGGATATCGACCTTACAGTGATATTTATATGAATGAATATATAATGTGGAATTCAGTACGTGGTATTTTTGAATTTCAAAAAGGAGAAAATAAATTTAATATCAATGTTGAACCGTGGAATGAAGAAGATGGACTTTCCGTATTCTTTTTGAATAATGCAGAACGTGTTGTTATCATTGGAAAGCATACCATTCAACTTTACAATACTGAAAATAAGCAACTTTTATTTCTTTGGATATGTGATCCTGATGATGAGATAATAAAGATAGAACATTGTCATTACGAAGATGAAAATGATGAAAATATTATAAGTGATTATATAATTGTTACTACAGAAAACGAAAATTATAAAATTAAAATTCGACTTCCAAATCATGATGAGACTCATGACTATGAAACAATGTTACATTTCTGTAAATTCTTAGCAAAATACACATCAAATTCACGACAAATACCTTTCAATGTAACCGAAAATACGATGAAATTATGGGTTAGTTGGTTGAAAGAAACTTTGAAATTAGTAAAAGAAGAAATCAAAAAAAAAATAAAGGATTTTGATTATTTTAATCATATTCATCTTAATGAATCTCCAGTGTCAAACTTAGTAGTTGCGGGATGCGATGATGTAAGAATTTAATATTTTACCTTTCTTTTTTTTCGGTGATTATTGTAATTATTTCCATAATGGTCTAAATAATAATTAATCTATTTTTTTTTATTATATATTTTATTATAATTTATTTTTTTAGCTGGTTGAAATAATTTTAGAAAATAAAAAATATATTCCTAGATTTTATTATGATGAAATAAATGGAACAAAGAAATCATCATTATCTTTAGCCATCGAATATCGTCAAACACATTTAATTGAATTATTAATTAAATACTACATAGATAATGCAACCAAAGAACCAGGATGGATGCAAACAATAATTCCAACTTTACCAACCTTGTGTGTGGAATATCCAGACTTTGTGCAAATGATGGTTAATAAACTTATGTTTATTCCAAATACTTTTCCACTTGATAATAAAAATAGTATCACCTATGAATTTAATTCTATTGTTAGAAGTTCTAATGAAAATTTATATTCATTCACTTTAAATGAAAATTTAAAGAAAGAAATTTATGGGATATCTTATTTTCTTTTGAAATTTACCACTCTTCTTGGTTACCCATTTGTCCTTATAGATAATTTCTGGAGGATGTATTATCAAAGAAATTATCATCCAGTTCAATTATGTGTTATTCCTTTACCAGGTTTGATATTTATTTATTATTAAATTAATGATAATAAACAATAATCAAATATAGAATAATTTGAATAATTTGTAGGATTAAATGAATATGAATTTGATTCTGGAATAAAAGGATTTTATAATCGTTGGATTAAACCAAGAACGTCTGTATTTGCCCAAATTGCATTCCAAAATAATCAAGGATTTTATACAGGACAAATGATGCAGGTTATATTAAATCAGGTAAATAACAATAATAATAATAACTAGTTTAAAGAAATTCAGAAATCTTCAATCTTTAATTTTAATTACTGTTATTCATATTATTATTATTATTATTATTATTTATTATTTTGCATAAAAATTAGAAATGGAATTCATTTGGTCGTCGATATTTCATATTTTCGTTTATGCTCCATATATTATATTATTGTTTATTCGCAATTGGTCTTGAAGCGAACCAGAAATGGATTTATATTTTAGTTTCAGTTTTAGCAATTTTTTTCTTAACGCGAGAACTTTGGCAATTTTCCGGGTATCCATTAGATTATTTAAAGGGATTTTATAATTGGATTGACGTTGGAGTATATTCTCTTCCATTGATCACATCATTTTTATTTTTGCAACATGGAAATGTTAGCGATTCATTAAAGGCATTCTCAATTTTATTAATATGGACACACTTTGTTATTCAATTAAGAATATTTGAAAATTTGGGAATTTTCATAAATATTCTTATAGAAATTGGAATTAAAATCTTTTGGTTTATGATTGTATTTTCCATTATGTAAGATATTAACAAATCTATTAACAAATATCTTTGATTTTTTTTACATTTTTACTGTTATTTATATATTTATATTTTTCTTATTATTTTATAGAATTTGGGCTTTCTCTCATGCATTTGTAACGTATTTGAGCGCAAAATCTATTGAACCAAGTACTTATATCGGGACCTTTACTTCAAAGCAAACGAATGAAATCTTGACACTTCAAGCAGATTCGGTTGCTGATAATGTTTGGAAACGTTATGATAGTGCTACTTTATCTGTTATATGGTTCCTTGCTGGTGATTGGGTAAATATTTTTGATAATCAGTCTATTTATTGTGTTTAGATTAATTATTTTTATTTTATTAATTACTATATATTTTATATTTTTATATTTTTATAAACGTGATATGTAGTCCGCAATTGATTCATGGTCTGATGATCCAGTTGTCAAAATCTTCAAACTTTTATTCTTTTTCCTTTCCTCCATAATTCTTTTGAATGTCTTAATAGCATTGATGGGTGACACTTTTGTTAAAGCAAAAGAAGATGGTAAAAGGGCATGGTTACAACTTCGTGCTGAATTTATTGCAGAAATTGAATGTTATAATATGACTCCTCAAACAAGATCAGAACTCACGAGAGGATTAATATTTTATGAAGCAGATCCCGATGATGTAGGTGATTGGAAAAGGGAAATTGAAGCTAAAAGTAAAACAACGTTTGAAAGTAATGGCAGTGGTGGTAATGGAATTAGTATTGTAGAATTGGATCAGTTGCTTAAACATCATGTGGGAGCTTTAAAGGAAAAAGTTGAAAGATTACAAGATGACATTAAAATTTTAAAAGAGAAAGCTAATAGTTAAAATTTTATTTATTCATTTAATTTATTTAATTATTTATTTTAAAATCTAATTTTAAAAATAATTTTTAATTTAATTTTACAAGTAAATGTTTTTAATGTAGAATTATATTAATGTAGAATTATACGATTAATAAAAATTTAAGCATTTTTATTATATCAGCAATCACATATATTTATTATTAACTAACTATCTACAACTATAATAAAAAACGTTCCTTTGAAAAAGTGTATATAATTATTGTAAAAACTTTATTGAATATTTTGAATATTTTACTTATTGGAATTATTCATGAAATTTTGAACATTCAATATTATAGTTAATGGCAGTTAATAGTAGTAAAATAAACAAAATATATACATTTTTTCATTTCACTTATTTTACATTATTTTACTCTGATACCATACCACTTTCTTCCATTTACAAACATTATTTTTTTATTACATTAATTTTCATAAAAAATACAATAATAATACTAATTCATTTTTTAATAATAATTTTTAATATTAATTTTGGACGAAAAAAAGAACATGAATTAAAAATGGTACTCGCAATTAATTTACAAGTCCTCAATAATTGCAATATAAATCCACAATTTTAAACCTGGAATTTTTTAATTTTGAGATTAGTTCTTTTTATTTATATAATTTTATCAAATTCAAAGTTTTATAATTTTCACCTATAATAATGGAATGGAAGTAAGTCATAATTATATATGAAATCTATGTTTCCCCTAGAATAAAGTTACCATATCAATTGAAATTTTTATTAAAGAATTTTGAGATTGAGTCTTTTTTAATTCAAGTATTTAATATAACTTCTACAAACTTAAAATTATCCAAATAGTCTCAAAACATTACAAAATTCATAAAAAACTTTTTGCTTAATAAAAGTATCAGTTAAAAATATATTAATATATTCTTTAATTTAAAAAAAAAATAAAAAATAAAATTCATCTAATTTTCCTTTTTTAAAAATTTTTTCAAGCCAGATAACTCTGCTGGTGTCTAAATTTTCAAAATTTCTTTTCACCCACCCCAAATATGTTATTCTGAATATGTATAAAGTGTTCATTTTCGAATTATTATGTAGAAAATATATTAAATTAGTCTAATAATTAAGATTGCAGTTATTTAATTGCTAAAAGTGCAATTGAGAATTTTTTCAGTTATCAAATACTAAAAGAGAAAGTTAGTTATTAAAGGTATTAAATTTTTTCTAGTATCATAAATTTTCATAATTATATAATATTATTCATAGAAATGACTACATTTAACTGGATTCCCCCACTCTTGTACCCTCCCGGTTAAATATTATTGTATTAATTACTTTATTAATTTTATTAATTTCATCATATAGGCTTCAACATCATAATATTATCAAATTATTAGATGTATCTAAAACTGAAGAAGTTATTGGAGTTATTTAATTACATAGCCAAAAAAAACAATGCTTAGGCCTGTAGAATTTTCCAGGAATTAATTTGGGGAGTTAACTATTTACACATTGTGCATAGAGACCTCAAGCCTGTAACTTATTCCTAATTATAATGATTTATTTTAATTATATTAATATTATTTTAGGATAGTAATAATCTTATTATTACTGACTTTGGCTTTGCATAGTAAAGAAATGTGAGGCCAATAATGAAAAGATGGGAGCATCTTGTGGCAGTTCTTATTGCACAGCTTCTGAAATAGTTAAGCAAAAGAGATTGCATACAAACAAAACAGCTGACATTTGGAGTTACAAGTAATCTCATTTCTAATGTTGCCTGGATTTGATCATCTGCATAAAGACTTTTCAGGACTTATGTCTCTTTATGCACACATCAATAAGATAACATTAGAATGATAAGATTATTCACAACAAGTATAGTAATAGAAATAATAATAACAGAAATGGATCTTTTACCTTGGAATTTCATCAATTACAAGACAATTATTAAGATTATTACCACAACTTGGCAAATAAAATGAATAACAATTATAATGTTTATTATCTACTTAAATGTTGAACAAAAGAACTTACAAAACAGAGACAAAATCACTTAAAACTCTTACTAACAAAAGAACCCAACCAAATACATTTAAGTGACTAAATTCTAATTAATCACAAGATATGAATCATTACGATATGGTTTTGTGTATTACATCAATAAATATTTTCTTGTTTTTTTTTATTAATTATCCCTTGAAGTTTTTGTAGATCATTGTTTTGTTTCTTTATTAAGTAAATTATTAACTGCTTAGCTTATATTTGGTTTTTTATTTCGTTTGCTAATCGCTTGTTTTATAGGTTCCTTTATTCTTACTAGTTGCCTTGTTTTGTTATGTTGCTTCGTTGTAAGCGAATTATTTATTGCCGATTCCGAAAGTATTTTATATCTACTTGACAATGAAGCTTGTAATCACGCGGCTTGTTTTTGTAAATCAGGTCTCTGTGTCACTAATTTTGTCACTTTTTTTCAAAACGGTCAGTTAATTATTTTGGCACCATCTATTAAAAAAGGAAAATAAGATAATGGATAAAATAAGGGCCAAGTGCCCAATAAGTATCTAGGGGGTTTCTTTTTTAAACCCTTTTTAATTTCAGATTTTGCTTTTTGTTTTTCGATTATTTTTTGGAATATTTATTTATTAATTATTTTGTGTGTGCATAGCATATTTTAATTCTATGAATGCCAAGGACAAGAAGGTGTGTTAAAGTTTTATCATTAAAGTAAAAGCCCTAAGGTGGTTAAAAAAGACATTTTCGCTTGCAAATATATTTTCGTTCCAATTTATCTATCTCAGCTTAGCGTTGTTCATGTCATTTTTCGACACTCGTAACACCGATTGCTTTAGTTGAAACCATTCTTGAAAATAAGTTAAACGAATCTTGCCTTGGCAGTTAAACGCCAAAACATTATGTTCATTTGGCCAGTTGGTCAATAAATAAAAATTTGTATCAAAGTGTATTTGAACTTGACAATAAAGAATTTTATTAATAAGATGTTAATTTTTATAATTATAATATTGTCAAGTTACTTAAAATTATAATAATTATTTTATTTTTAAGTTCCTGATCCCTTTTCCATAATTATAATAATCCTTTTTTTATTATGTTTCAAGCTCTCGTTCTTGAACTTTATTAGCATCTTATATTGAAGTCTATTTTTAATTTCATATCAACACTTTCCCAATTCTTATTTACTTTTTACTTTAAAAATTGCCCTATCGTGAATAGTGAATAGTTAATTTTAATTTTATTTTATTGAAATTATCGAACTTGTTTACTTTATGAATCGTTCACTCGTTCAACATTAGTAACTGAAATTATTTATCCATATTTTTAATCACGCCGCAGCAAGAATTTTTTTAATAATTAAAAACTACTAAAAATAATGAAAACTACCAAGGGAAATATCAAAAAAATAAAATTTTTCTCTTCTCTCAATAAAACAATGAAAAACAATATGAACAATGTAATATGTTAATATTAAGAAATATACAAACTTGAAGAATTATGGATTCTTACTTAAAAATGTATGCGTTATACTAAAAATTTAATGACCAAGTGATCAATTTCTGGTTTACACTTACACTATATCTCGTTTATAAAAAAAAACTAATTTACTGTTTATATCTATTATACATATTTTTTTACTTTCTTCCTTAAGATTACTAAGACGATTTTTATGTCAAGAATAATTTTGATAAATCATTTGTTATTATTAAAAAAGAGTGTAATTTTCACATTTCAATGTCTCCCATAACATATTCCTCATATGACATCGCGCTGAATATATAATTTGATTATGATAGAATTAATGTATAAAAAAAGAAAATTATAATTTATATAATTTACCCCAACGTTTCCCCAATGCCAACAAATAAACTCCCGGCTTACTACCTTGAAACTTACTTTACTTCGCTTTCAGAATCCAAAGGTTCATCTTCTTGTAATGGTGCATTGATACTTGATAAAATTATTATTAAAAAGTTCATTATAAAGTTCAAATAAAATTCAAATAAAATTAATAAAATTGAAATTAAAAAAAAATTACCTCAAACATCGAACAGTAAAGAATACAATCCTTTTAAGCTTCTTATTGCTAATAAAGAAGTTAAAGGACCATCTGAAAAGAAGAAGAAAAAAAAACAGACATCATTTGGAATATGAGCTTGTATGTACAGAGGCCCATTTTAAATTGAAACAAAATGATCTGAAAATAATATCTACAAAAAAATTGAATTCATAAAGGTTAAAGATTATTTACATTCCCTTCAAGTACATACATTGCGCCATCTTCTGCGTTTGGATCGGAATCGATATCTGGATTGAACGAATATACATTACATTCATTCAAATCAATGATATCATCGATTACCTGCCATAAATTCAGGTCGTTCACTATATAAGAACGACCAAGATTGAATAAGGTATTGTTTATATAATTGCACACCATAGGAACTGATGGTTGTTTGGTAAATTGGTCTGGTTTGACATCTCTAAATAAAATATTATTGAATATTGTATTGTCAAATAAAATATTATTGAATATTGTATTGTCAAATAAAACATTACCAAATATAAACATTGTCAAATAAAATATTGTCAAGTATTACCAAAATAATTTATTTATGTTTTTTAAAAAAAAATAAAAGATCAAAAAATCAATATAAATATATATATATATACACATTTAAAAAATACCTACGAAAAGTCATAATCAGGATAAGAAGCATTTAAAGTGGCAATCAAATTAAATAAAGTCCTGCGAGATGAAGGCTGTTCCAATGAACCAAAAGGAGAAATTATATTATTAAAACTATGTTGTTGTTCAGGTGAAACACTTTGTGATTCGGAAATGTTTTTAGAATTCCATCGATTTTCAAGATTTTTATAAAGTTTCTTGTCAACTCCAGCGAGTTTACCTATAATAAAGAAATTAAAAATAGAGAAAGAGAATCGTAAATTTTTAAATAAAAATAAATAAATATATATATATATATATTATATTTCATATATTATATATATATTTCTATTTTTAGCTAACGTGTTTGAATGAATTTAAGAAAATCCAATAGGAAAATTTGTCTTTAAAATTCCGCGTTTATACATATAATATATATATATTATACTTATTATATATTTATTATTATATATATACTTTACTTATTGTATATTTATTATTATATATAACATATTATTATAATAATAAATATTGAACACAAAAAAAAAGACTTACAAGAATAGGTTTCTATTCGACCAACAACTCTGCACTCGGGGTTTTCAAATATCAGAGCAGTATTTATTGGGTCAAGTGAAGCAATATCAAGAAATTTCATTGTTACTATTAAATTTTAATAAAATTATATAAAAGCAAGGGATAATAATAAAAATATATTCAATATGTACGTTGTGTGAGCGTTTAAATATAAACATGAAAATAAATAAAATAAAAATACCAAATCTCTGTTTTATCAAATAGGTTAAAGAAATGATTGTAAAATATTATGAAAATGAACACGAGAGCTATTATTTGCTTGTTATTTACTTAATGATGAAAGTATAATTTATAAAGTTTATATAAAATTTGTTAAACTTTCTAAATTTTAAAGTTCGTTTGGGAAAATTGAGCTTTTATACTTGTTTTTGCATAGTAGATCATATGACGTCTTTACAATATAACGTGTACTACATTTAAAGGAAATTACACGTTCAAAAATAACCAGTGGTACACTAATTACACCGAAACCTCAATTATCTTAATTATCACATTTGATATGCACACAATATAGTTTAAATATCGCGATTTCTTTGTTCATTCTCGATTAGAGCCACGTGATAAAATATTTACAACGTAGATAAATAAAATTATACATATATTATATATATTATATTTCAAGTTTTCACACTAAAATGACAACAACTTATGGTTACATAAATATAATGACCACTTATTGGATTAATTTTATTAATTTTTATAAGTCATTGCAATTTATCCTTCTTTGTACACCATAACATTTAATCTACATTTAAAAATGTTATAAGCTCTGACAAAAAATGGTAATACTAAAAAAAGCTTTTCAGAAATGATTATTTGAAAGCTAGGCTACAATTCACCGGAATTAGATTTTAAATTATTATTTTTTTATTTAGAGTTATAAACGGTCAATATTTCAGAAACGTGATCACTCATATGGTAAAAATATTTAAACATAAATTTTTTTTCTCACTTCCCATCGCATAAAATCACATTAAAATTATATGATATATTGATTTTAAAATTTAGTCGCCTAAAAATTTAGTTGATGGTTTATGGTGTCATTTTCAAAGCTTAATTCTATTTTAATAGAACAAGATTTGCATCGTACAAAGTATTGGTTGCTGTAGTAGGAATTGATCAAAAATAATAAAGGTTTTAATTTTTTAAATAGTTTGTGATCAGATTTGACTACAAGATTTAAAGATTTATTGTAAATTTTGGAACCCTCTAGCATGTATCGCGTTTAATCTTTTGTATTCATTCAGAGCGGCCTTTGATGATATCAAGTAGTTATAGTCAAATTTTATGATATGGAAGTTCTGCGCTTTTTTCTCATCTAATTAATCCATCGTGGTTTGATTTATTCAGGTGAATAATTAAACTGATGATTTTGATTAGAAGACCCTGAATAATGGCTTTTTGGTCAAGACAATTAAGCTATTGCCTTATTGCCCTTAATCTATTGCAACGCCAATTGAACTGATGATTTTAATCAGAAGACATTTAATAAATGGCCTCTTGGTCATCGATCATTAACAATAAAACTATTGTCATAATAATGAAATATATTATCAAGTGTTTTTTTTTTATGTAATTTGTGAAATGAAAGACAAAAAAAAAATAGAAAGGTAAAATGTTATTATCATATTATTTGTTTATTACGTAATAAAGAAATCAGCGTTGATTTCTTTTTTTTTATTTTATTAATAAATATAAAACGCTTCCAAATCCGTGAAACCACAAATCGCCTCTTATATCTACTTTTTCGCTTAAAATGGATACTGATCTAAAGGCAAAGCTGCATTGTACGAATTTGAAAGAGTTCTAAAAATACCACAATAATTTTATTTAAGAAAAAAACATAATATTTCTTTAAAAGATAGAGGGATAATAAAGATCTACATAAACTGATATTAATGTGGTTTTATTTATTATCATATTATTATGTTTTAAAAACATGCTTTGAAATGAATACATATGTAGTAAAGATCATACATTTTATATCACATGATTTTTAAATTTAAATATAAAAATGAAACAAAAAATCGGATGTTATTATTACAACGTAAATTTATATAAAAAAAATGTCTGAAATTAAATTTAATCATAATAGTTTATCAAATAAAACTTTATCTGAACCTTATAATCATCTGGAACTGTAAGTGTTTAAGTTATTTAAAATATCTTGATTTTTCCTTTCTCTTTTTTCTAAAGCGTTTTTTTTTCCCATTTCTTCTCAAAGCAAGCCAGAGCCACCAATTTTGGATTCAATTCTCGATCATATCGGTAACACCCCACTAGTGAGAATAAATAAAATTACTAAAGCAGAAGGAATCGAATGCGAAATTTGTATGTAAAATACATTATCTTACAGAGAATATCAATTTGTAAATTATTAATTCTTTGACATTTTTATTATTTTTAATTAAATTGATAGTGGCAAAATGTGAATTCTTTAATGCCGGAGGTTCAGTTAAAGACAGAATTGCTAAGCGTATGATTGAGGAAGCTGAAAAGGTAGGCATCCTAAAACCTGGATCTACCATTATCGAACCAACTTCTGGAAATACTGGAATTGGACTTGCTTTAACTGCTGCTATAAAAGGTTATCGTTCAATCATCACTCTTCCTGAAAAGATGAGTCAAGAAAAAGTAAGAACTATTAATTTATTTTTATTATTATGTTATTATTATATTACTATCATAAAATTTGATCTGATTTAATGATTATTATTAATTTTAATAGGTTGACGTTCTTAAAGCTTTAGGTGCAGAAATTATTCGTACACCTACAGAAGCAGCATGGGATTCACCAGAATCTCATATTGGGATTGCTAATCGTCTTCGTAATGAAATTCCAAATTCTGTAATTCTGGATCAATATAGTAATCCTTATAATCCCATTGCTCATTATGATCACACAGCTGAAGAAATATTAAGAGCATGTAACGGAAAATTAGATTTATTTGTGGCAGGTGCTGGCACTGGTGGAACTATCTCGGGTATTTCTAAAAAAATAAAGGAAAAATGTCCTACTTGTAAAATTATAGGTGTGGATCCCATTGGTTCAATTCTTGCTGAAAATGATCCTAGTGCACCAGTTTCTAGTTATTTGGTATAATATTCTTATTCCTTTCGTAATGTTATGTTTAGATAATCAATTTTTACAATTTTTTTTTTTGTTTAGGTTGAAGGCATTGGCTATGACTTTATTCCTTCTGTTCTTGATGTTAGTGACGTTGACGATTGGATCAAGACAAATGATAAAGATTCATTTACTTATGCTCGTAGACTTATTCGTGAGGAGGGACTTTTAGTTGGTGGCTCGTCTGGTTCTGCAATGTGTGCAGCAATTCAAGCATGTAAATCTCTTAAAAAAGGTCAACGTTGTGTTGTTTTATTTGCAGATTCAGTTCGAAATTATATGACAAAGTTTTTAAATGATGATTGGATGAAGTCTCATGGATTTATTGATAATTTTGTCAAACAAGAGGAGGAAAATAAAATTCAAAAATATGGTGGTGCTACAATTCGTGATCTTGATCTTAAAGTCGCTATCACTATTGATGCAGAATCTACTTGTAGGGAAGCAATCGAAGTTTTAAAAAGTCAAGGATTTAATCAATTACCAGTTATAGATCATCATAAATTTGTAGGATTAGTTAATCTAGGAAATTTATTAGCAAGTATATCTAGAAGAGGAAAATCGGGTGAATCCCCAGTTAAGGAAGTTATGTTGAGATTTGATAGATTAGGAAAGAATTTTGAAGAAATTACTATAGATACTCCTTTAGAAAAATTAACAAAATTTTTTGAAAATCATAGTGCAGCAATTATTACTGAGCGAGGAGCAAATGGAGAATTTATACCCAAACACGTGGTAACTAAATTAGATTTGTTATCTTATTTGATTAAAAATCAATAATTTTAAGACATTTTTAGAATTTTGATGTTGATTCTTGGTTCTATTTAATGAATTATAAAAGATTAGATTTAATACATCTTAAAATTCAACACTTTTTTCATGATATTTTGATGTCAAATTGAATAAATTTCTACTTGCATGGAAATTAGATATTATTGAATATAATTATTAAATCTTTTAGAAGTTATAAAATTTTTCTCGTCATATTATATTTCATTTTCGAAGCAAATAATTATTCACATTATTCTTATCTACTATTACTTCTTCTTCAAAGAAGATTTCTTGTTCTTCCGGGACTTTATCATTATCATCTTCAGGTACTAAAAGTTTAATAAGTTCAGACATTAATTCAACGGCCGCCGGGAATTCAACGTTATTTAAAATAACCTTTTTGTATCCGTCAGTTTTTCTGATCTTTGAGAATTCTGAAACTACATATTTCATTACATCTTTTTTTAAATCATCCCATTCATAAACTTGACCAAACAAAATCTCTGCTGCATTATCTACCGTTAAATCTTTATAAATTTGCGATTTAGCTAATTGACGTAAATCCGGAATGAGATATTTATCAGCAATAATGAAAATGTCTAAAGGTCTTTTATGTAAAGAAGTTGAATCAAATTCTAAATTGTTCGTGTATAGATAACGTAACATCTCAAGAAAAGTATCTTCATGGACATCAGTCACATTGACTTTGTAACGAATTTGTGGAGGTGTCCAATTTTGTAACTGTTCATCACTATATTTGCTATTTTCTTTAATAACTACTATAATATCAGATTGAGGATCTCCTTCTTTATCAGGACGTTTCGATGTGTCTTTGAATGTAGCAGTAACTTTGTTGTCTTTAACATCATAATCGCATTGATTTGTTTCAGTCCAACCACCTTCAATCATTTTACGAAAATATTCCGAACGAAGTGAAAGAATGGAACTACGTGCATATATTTTTTTATTATTCACATTAAATTGAATGTCGGCGAAATCGGATTTATTTAATTCGTTTTCCCAAGCTTCGACAAGATTTTTTGGCCATGGTCGAGGTGGAATTAGATATTCGGGTTTTGCATATTCGATTATTATCTTGTTGAACCAAACACCAATTGTAATATATCCAACTTTAGGAAGTTCATTAATTGATACAAATTTTTCAACACCTATTGATTAATAAAAATTAAATTAAAATGACTTGTAAATATTCAAATTAAAATAAATTAAACGCACCAAATTCATAATCTTTGCTTGATGAGGCGCAAAGAGGACCATGGTCCAATGATAAATCAGGATTTTTCATAAAAAGTGTAGCCGAAAATTTCTCTCGATCATCCCAGGTGGATGATGAAATTTCTTCCTCAGGATTTGGTATTGCATTAAGAGTTAATGCATAACAATTTGGATCATTTGAATTTTTCTATATAAAAATATTTTAGTACAATATATTATCGGATTTTTTATTCTTGATAACAAAATAATATTACTTTTAAGCGTAACTGCCAAAACATATTGTATGAAGTCGCGAAAGGTGGAGTATAGAAACTTTCATTTTTGTGAATTATTTGAGCTGGAATATCAAAAGAAAAAACGGATTTAACTTTATTTTCTCGCATTTTTAATAACGTAATGAAAACATTTTGAATTCTTAGATCAGATGATCCTTTTATATTGCAACGCGACGCGAACCTTATTTTATTTAGTATTGTCTCACTCGACTCGAATTTCTTTTTTTTTTTATTAATTCTTTGTCGTCTAGTGCTTAAATTAAATTAATAATATCAAATCTTGTTCACGTTTTTATATTTATCAATAAATACATGCAAATTGTCTCCTACATTTATATTATATTCGCTAAATTTTCCATTATTAAACTGTGCAATAGACATTTTTGCTAATGGTATCGCGTCAAATGAACAACCAGTTGTTGAAATTGGTAACACCAGAACATAATCTCCTGATTTCATATTTGTTGTCTTTTGAGAAATGTCAAATAAATTATTAAATCTATTTCTCTTTGAACTATTTTCCAAATGTTTCATCATCAGATCAATATTATTATTATTTACTCCTATACAATCAATTACGTTAGCATCATCGAAATGAATTTTATGCCCTCCGTCAGAGATTCCTTTTAACCTTTGACTATCTCGCTTTGAATAACCTTCAATTAAAACTAATTGTGGTTTACCAATAAATTGACTATATCGGATTTTTGCGTTTTCATGAAAAGAATTGATTATCTCGTTAAGACGCCGAATTTTAACGTCACGAGGAATATCATCGATGTAATTCCGATGGGCATGAGTTTTTTCTCGCATGCTTTATGATTATTACATAAATATATATATATATATATATATATATATATATTTGGCAATGAAGAAGATATTCTAACATAATTTTACAAGTACAAAACAAGGAAACATGTATTGAAAAATAAATATTAATTACCTGTATGCGAACATATAAGCCATGTCAAACTTAACCTATTTTAAGAAAACAAGAAAAAGCACATAAATACATATGGTCGTTAGATTTAATCTAAAACTCATTGTTCATCTAATGATATAAATTTATATATATATATATATATACAATCTTCATTAAACTCAAAGTATCTTGGTGTTCTTCTTCTGTTTCTCCACAAAATCCTGTAATAATATCTGTACTTAAAGAAACATCAGGTATTATTTCTCGAATAGTATTTACAAGATCCAAATAGCTAATTAATTATGTTGTGATGATAAAGACAAGGAAAATGAGTTTTTCTTTTTACAAAATTAATTCATGATTAAAAAGTAAAACTATCAAAGTAAAATTATCAAAATAAATTATCAAAATAAAATAACAATAAATTACGCTTCTCTTGAATAACCTCTCCTCATTCTTTCCAATACTTTGGTATTCCCGGATTGAGCCGGTAAATGAACTTGATTACATATATTTGGTCGTTCTGATATTAACTTTAATAATTCAATTGGAAAGTCTTTTGGATGTGGCGAAACAAATCTTATCCTCATCTATAATTAAATAGATACAATTTAGATCTATATTATTTAAATTTATTTCTAAAAAACAAATTATTGACAAGAAAAAAATATATTAATAAAAATAAAATAATACCTCAGGATTAACTTGAGATACATGATCCAAGAGCTCAGTAAATCTGATTCCGCCACCTTTTCGTTTATAAATGGTTTTAAATCCTTCATTACTAAGTCCTCCACCGATACCTTGTGGCTTATAAAATTCATATTCATTTGTATCTCGATATGAATTAACATTCTGTCCAAGAAGTGTTACTTTTTGATAAAATAAAAAATTCTTTTTGAATAATTAACCAGATTATAATTTTTATAAAGAAAATATGATAGATTTGATAGATTTGGATATTTGCCTTCCTTTATTCCTTGATTGCTCAATGTTTTAACTTCCTCTATGATTGAAGGATATAAAGGTCTGCTTCTTTCAATACCTGAATATTTGATATTTATTTAAACAAAATAATTAAAGTAATTACAAAGTAATTATAAAAGATGAATTACCCCTATTAAGAATTAAAAAAATATGAGTAAAATAAATTTATTCTATTATTTTTTATAAATATTATTTAAGAAACCAAAAAAAAGAGTAACTACCTTGTATAAGGAACTATACAAAATGAACACATATTATTACATCCTCTATAATAGAATAAATAAGTCATTTAAAATCAATGAAATTCCAAGAAATAAAACAAATGAGTCATTTTTACAAACCTCATAATACTCAAAGAAGCACTATTGATTCCTTTATGTAATCTAACTGGCATAATATCAGCATAAGTTTCATCAGCTGATAACATAACATTAGCAACTCCTTGTGAAGTTTGAATTGCTAATGAAATTAAATGTGGTATTGAGCGATATGCATCTGGTCCACATACAATATCTACCATTTTATCAGTTTCTAAAAGTTTTGTTTTTAATCTTTCAGCCATACACTAATGTTTTAAATGTTTTAAATGTTTAATGATTAAAATCAATGTGATATGATCATTGAAAATAAAAGCAATTATTTGATTATTGTTAATTGAATGATTAAACTTACACCTAAAACTCCAATTAATGGTCTTTTGTCTTGTCCCAATTTAGAATTTATACTCTTTAATACATTTAATCTTTGCCATATTTTATTTTCTGCTCTATCTCTTATAGCACACTAGAAAATCATAATAATTATATTAATTAAATTCCCGAATTTGGTTTTTATTTTGTTTTATTATTATGGATTTATAAATTTCAAGATTTACCGTGACCAAGAAAATAATTTTTGCTTCCTCCAATTTTTCGGTCTTTTGGTAACCAGTATTATTCATAATTGACATCAAAATTTCTGCATCATTAACATTCATCTGACATCCATAAACTTCTAAATAATATTTTGTATTCTCTCCCAAGTTTTTTATACTATTTATATCCATTGTCATGTCTAAATATGGAATTTTCTCAGGTATTGTGTTTATTGTCTGACTTCCCATATTTTTATCCAAAGTACCATTTTCACTATTTTGATTTAATGATTTGTCATCTTTACCTATTACAGATGTGTCCCTTAACATTTTTTTTGATGCTGCTGATCTCAAGAAATCATCAAAGGAAGGTGATCTATTATCAAATACAAGATGTTTGCTTGGTTTTTTTGTTGAGATAGAATCTGTAATTGATGATGCATTTTGATGAGCATAGCGAAAGCCATGATAAAAGTTATTATTTTTAAATTTAATAATTCTTCTATAATTTAAATTTATAAAGGTTTTTTTTAAAAAACCCATATTCAAAAAAGAGTTTTTTGATTATCACTGATCTTGTGAAGCAGAAAGAAATTCAGAGGTATTGTGTGTAACAAAGGAAATGTATTTTTTTTCTTTGATATTAAAAAAAATTATTAATGAATTTATAAAAGCTATCAGTTTATAAATATTCATTTTCCTTTGATGAATAAATTATTTTCTTTTAAAATAATACTCTCATATTCTTTAATAATTCTTTAATAATTCTTTAATAATTCTTTAATAATTCTTTATTGGTGTCATTGCCATTTTATTGTAAAACTAATTATCTACTTTTTCTAAGGATAAAAATAAATGTAATTGACAGTTACTTTTTAATAGAAATAGGTAGCAAATATTCTCTCAATGAAATTTTTATCTTCATTATTAAGGTTTATAATTCAAAAGAAAATGAAGAAATGATTTAATACCATAAATTGTTTTTATGTTCAGGTCATTTAATAAATTAAATTCTAAATAAAAAATCTTTTACAATAAATTTCTGGAATGGAAATAACATAACACAATTATGTTATTTCCACTTCTGATATGAATGGCTCTCAAAAATATTTACAAGAAACATATATACTTAAGAAATTATTATGTTATTTCTATAAAACTAAAAGAAATTGAAATAACAACAGTAAAAAAATTGTTTTTAAGTTTATATGACTAATGTATGAAATTTATTTTTGAACAAAAGAAACAATGTAAAAATTACAATAAATCACACAAGTAGTCATTTAATTCCTGTAAATATAAAAAGATATTTTTTTACAAGTTAATTTTATAAATGTTCTAATACTTTTATGTGTATATTAATCTTGATATAGAACAAAAAATAAATTACAAGACCAATAAATAAGAATAAATAAAAATATTATAATTTAAGTCTAAATCATTTGAAATCTATTATACCAAAAAAATTAATTTAAAAACTAACAATTATATTAATAATTTTCATCATCATCAAGTGTCGCATCTCCATATTCAAACATTCCCGACTAAAGCCAATGAAAAAATGTCAAGTAATGAAAGATATAGATTTAAAGAAAAAAATTTCAATCCAAATATCCAAATTTACTTACCCTAGACTTTTTCGCCTGTTCTTGAGACTCTTCGAATTTTTGTATTAAACTTTTGTAACGCTTGATATAAGGTAACTTTTTGTTAATCAATGCCAGCCCATCATGAACTAGTTCATGATTAATTGATTCTTCAGGGGATTGAGCTTGCGAAGGGTTATAGAGTGTAACGTGAAGTAAATTATTATCACGATAATCAACGTTAGCAACAAGTTGTTTGTTACTAACAATATCTCTAAACCTCTCGTAAGATTCTTCTCCGTAATCGGCCTGTTTAAAAAAAAAAAAAAAAAAAAAACTAATAAGTTATTTAAACAAACAAAATACAAAACATAAATATATAATTTATTATAAAATTACCTCACGTTCGGGAACCTTTATAAACGAAAGTACAGCTTCTTGTGACTGCGAGGGTAATTGCTTAAAGTTATCAGGAATTGGTCTAATTCGGGAAAGTGGAATTATTTCTGACTAAAAAAGGTAAAACTATTTTTAGTTTATTCAACCACATCAAAAAAAAAATAATAATAAATATCATATTTACATTTCCATGATCAATATAAATTACTTCAGCACTCTTTTTTTCATTCATAATTTTTTTTATCTTCGCACGGTACCTGATAATTTAAATAAATTTTAAATTTTAAATAGATATATTCCGAAAAAAAAATCATCCATTAATTATAATTATTTACCATTGGTCATCATCAGTAAATTGAGCACTGACTATTTGACCAGTTTTAGGATTTGTAACTTCCAAATCCTTGGTAGTCTTATGATAAAGTTCAAATTCTGACATCATCTTTTCTAAACTGCGAATGTTATCATTGACAATTTGAATATAAAAATGACCCCCTGAAATAATTTCTGAAATCACAACATCCATATATTCTTTTTGAGTTTCACTTTCATTAACTGATGAATTAATATCTTCTGTAGGTCCTATATCTTGAAGTGACCAAATCTACAAGATATTGAGATATGAAATTAAGAATTAATAAAAATTTATTGCTAAATAGAAATCATTACTTACATTTTTTCTCGCTTCTCTGGCTTCATTTTCAGCCGTTGAAAGTTCGCTTGAACATGAACCGTGGGTTTTCGCAAATCCTTCTCGTAATAATGATGCTGCATAATTTTCTGTTTTATTTATCCAGAGAGTACCAATGAAACCTCCTGTCTTATCAACATTTTCAACTTCAATCTCAACATCTCGTTGTAATAATTTACGATTTGCAAATTCAAGTGCTTCAGCAGCAAATGGTTCCGGTTTTTCAGTGGAAGATTTACCCAATCTGGGTACGCGAATTCCACCAATGATAAAAGTCATTTTATAACTTCCTTTAGGATTAGGATTATAAATTTTGAATCTTGATCCATTAGAAACATAGTCAACAACACAAGATATACGGCCAGATTTTTGTAAAGAATAAAGGAATTGGCGAGCTTTTGAAGGACTCTACATAAATGATTTGGAATTATTAAACTATTTCATGCATAATAAAGTATTTTGAAATATATACCTCTGAGGCATCATTAAATCTATGTAATGGTGGTTCTTTAGTGCTATGAACTCCCTTAGCGTACGTTTGTGCTCTACCAAAAAAAAAATAAAATGCTAAGCTACAATCTTGAATTTTAACCAAATGTAAAATAAAAACAATATTACTTTTTTTCCGCAACTAAAAGTTCATCATAACAGCTCGAGCGATCATCATCATCTTTTTTGTGCCTTATAATATTCGCCAATCCATTTTCTAGAAGTTTTTCCGCTGGATTACTACAAAATTGAACAATCCACAAGGTTAAAAAAATGTAAGAAAAAATAATAAGTAGAATATATATAGACATTATATTCACAAATCCCCAAGTTTAATAGTAGCACATTCCCTCGCTTCATATCCTTCTACGGCGGGTTTTTGGTAATCAATGGTTACGCGAACCTAAGGAATCAATTTTCAACAATTAACATAAAAGAAAAGAAAAGAAAAATCTATTTTCTTTTTTTCTTTTTACCGTTTTTCCTATCAATTCCTTTCTTAGAAACTCTTTAGCCTCAAAGTTATATCCTGGCAACTTAGGATCCTTTGGCCTATTTATTAAAAATTTGATGATTAATATTTGTATTATTATATATTTTGAATATGTGCATTTAATCGAACATACTTAGGCTGTCGTATACTAGATAATTGTAATTTCTTTTCAACACCAGTGCGATTTACCTTTACGCAAAGAGTATCACCAGAGATAATACGCGTTACCTAGAAAAGCAAATTGTAACTAATAAATTTTAATTTACTGATTCTAAAGAATTTACAAAATTTATTAAAAATATCCCACCGTTCCTTCAAACTCATGATCATCACCACCGGCCTTGCTTTTAGTTATATAATCGCACCATATTTTCAATTTTTTTTCTTTCGCAGAACTGTAATTTCGAACAAGAGTTTTAAAATATTGGGATAAAAAAAAAATAACTTTAATAAATAACATACTTTTCTGCCGCACGTAATTTTGTTGGACCATCTGTAACTAAAGCAATACTCCAATCCACTACTTTTGCTAAACCTGAGGCCACTAAAACTTCTGCAATATTACCCGCAGGATGTAAGATTGAAGCGAAAAATACTTGATTATTTCCAGAGAGTTCCTCCAGTATAACCTTAACATTTCTCTGTAGCAATCTTGCTTCTACAAAATATTTAGATTCTTCACCGAAAGGTTCAATTAAATTTTCTTGATCTGGAACGTCCTTTCGGACAACGGGGGCTTTAATACCAGATATATTTATGTTGAGATATTGTTGTGGAGCAGGAGATGGAGGCATGAAAAGAACGCGAAGACTGGAACCATCACGAACTTGTTCGACGATACCTTCATTAAAATTTTATTAATTTTACTGAATTTGAACTTCTAAAAAATGAATTTAACTAGTATAAGGCTTTTACCATCAATTTGTTGTCCTTTGTATCTGTTCAAGTATGCCTTAGGGTCTTCTTGTAAAGTGTAGTTGACATTGCGAGTATACTATGGTGATTCATATCAGATGATTATTTAGTTATTTTAAAGATTATTCATAAATAAATTAATAATTTATGAAAAAAAAATAAATACGTTTTCTTTATCTTGCCATACACCTTTAATAGCTGCTTGAGCGGACTTCTCAAGATTAATTAGCTTTTCTATCTCTTCCTTACTTTCCTTATTGCGACCATCATCCCTGACTTTGGCCCATCCTTCTCCAACAATCAAATGAGCAAGATTTTCATTGCCAACATAGGCAGTTCCATATTCTCTACCAGTATTAGGGATAATATAATCAACACGAAATGTAACTTCTTTCCCGGTTACACGAGAACGAAGAAATTCACGAGATTCCCATGCAAAGGGCTAGTAAGATAAAAGCGAAAATATGAATGATTAGCGTGAAGTGATCACGTTTATTTAATTCAATTTCTAATCTCGATGATCAATTTAAAACATTGAATTTCAAAAGATTTTTCACCTCATCTTCCTTTTTTTGATTTCCTATTCTTGGAGCTTGGATATACGCAAAATTCAATTGCCTTTCTGGAGGGGGTTGGTTTGCTACCTGTTTTCCACGAAGAATTAATGTATCACCAGAAAGCACGGATTTAACAATAGCTCTCGTTGAGGCCATAATTGAAACGAAAAATGAAATTGGAAGTTTTATACGAACAAAAAAAGATTTAAAAAAATTTTTTTTTTTTGTGATTCGTTGTTTACCTGTTAAGTAAGATCAAAACATCAAATGTGTTAAAACAACATTGGTTTAATGGTCAATCATTCTTATTTTGGAAATTTGAGATGCATTTGTTTGTGGATAATCATTAAATGTAAATTTTTAATACGATATATATGGTTAGAACGAACGTTGTAATTTCTCTTGGTTTGTTCTCCTGACAACTGAAATCTTTATTCTGTACCCTGGGTGTAGTAAACATTTCGAAAGTTAATAAAATAATTATAAGTATTTATTTAGGTAAAATTTTTGTAATTTGTTACAGATCATGAAATTAAGTTGGGATTATCTTTCTCATTAAATATTAATAATGATTTTAATCAATTTATTTTGTTAATACTAATTTTTGACTCAAAAGGTAAAAACAAAAAGGTAATATGGGGTAAGAAAAAAATCTGTAACTCGTAAATGTTCATTTTGTCACATTATACTCTATATTATTATGTATGAGATCGATAAATACAATTTAAAACTTTTATTTATTTAATACACCAATATTATTCCATCCCTTGTTAAGTTTAATCAAACTTGACGTTTTATAGAAATCCTTTAATACATCTGTTGCGCGATATTGACCTATCAAATTATAGGTAATCACTTCATCCATATGTAAGAAATTGCCTAATACAATTGATAATGGTTTCCTATTTGTGTATGAGTCCATAAAAGATTTAACATCTTCTGGGGGACACTGCCAATTACCTCGTAAAGAATCCAAATTCAATAAATTCAATGTATCTAAATTATTTAAGGATAGCTTCTTTAATAAATTAAATATTCTCGAAGCATTCAATGAAATATTGCATGCGATCTGTAGTTTAAGACCTTCCAAATATACACAAGAAGTAAATAAATCTTCTAAATCTTGTTCCAAAGTTGATTCGTTTTCTTTTGTTATCAATATTGTTACAAATTTAAGTTTTGGACAATGTCTAATGATTGCTTGAAGGTATTTTGTAACATCTCCTCGTTTCGGTTCACTGGTGAAATTCCAATAAATTCGCGTTAGAGTGCCTTGGGTGTTCTCAATTAATTTTATCCAATAATTAAAAGGTGTTCCAAAATCTCCCATTATTTCTAATACTTCGAGTTTTGGATAAATAGTTGTAGGTGGTAATGAGAAAGTCGATGAATCTTCAGCTGTGTATAGATGCAATACCTTTAAATTCTTAAATGCTGTGAGAATTTCCACCGGGATACAGTAATAATCCGAAAGATAGAAATGCGTTAAAGATTTACGCTGAGACAATAGAGCATGCCCAATCTGCCAACAAAAGGCATATTCTTCAATATTTACACATCGAAGAACTACGTTTTTTAGTTTTAATTGAGCTTTTATTAAAGTGGCTAATCCAATATTATCTTTTTGACAAGTATCAATAATCAATTTATCCAAATTTTGACAATATTTCGCAAGTTCGGAGAATATGCTTGAAGGAGTATAGACATTACATTCAAGTACAGAAAGTTGAGCAAAACAATTTTTTGCTTCCGGAAAATCTGTGAAACCGATGTAAGGAAGGATAAGATGTTGAAGGGTTGAACATCGTGACAAGAATAGACGAAATAAGTCACGCTCAATAATTGTTCGATTGTTTTCATATTGTTTCGAGGACCAATTGTTTTTACTATAACCTTTCTGGAGTATTACATAAGTAATTTTATTAATCTCCCATTCAGATAAATAACGACAGTAACCAACATAATCGAATAACGGTTGTCTCTTAGAATTTTCAATTTTGTTTTTTTCCCAAGATGCTTTTATCTCTTCAGATATACAAGATTGTAATGTTTCAACGATAGAAGCCCAATCAGAATTCTCAAATTTCGCTAAATGTTTCCAAGGATTCCTCCATAAGAAACGAATAGCAGTTTTACACCATAACCTATTCACTAATACACTTGAATGTAATGATTGAACATCATTATCTAAATATTCAAAAATTTCCTCGAGACAATCAGAGGGTAAATAAAAAGACATGGTTAAATGAATCAAATGATTATTATTTTTCAATTTACAAAGGATTTTGGCCAAATTTTATTAAAATCATTGCATTGTCCTTTCCTGAATGTTGTGCGACGGATGCGCGAACAAGATGGTTTTTTGAATGAAATTTAAATTTGATATTCTTAAAAAGTATAAGGTTTGAAGTAAAGATAGAGACCTAGATTGTTACACTACATTACTAGACGAAGAAACGTTTCGAATAATGTAGATGCACATGCTTTATCAACATTTATAATCATTTCGATGCAAGTTAACGGAGAGTACATCAAATGTTAAGGATTATTTATGGTCATCCTGAATGATATCTAAATCTAAATATATTCTGATACGTATCCTTTTTATTAACATATATATTTTATTTTAACGAAAATCATTCTTTTCGATTTAGAAATTTATTATTATGTTTTATTTTTTTTTTTTTTTTACAAAATTAATTATATTGCATAATATAATTTTTATATTAATATCAAACGTATGGGTCAAAAAATAAAAAATTTATCAATTGAAAGTAGGTTTGGGTTTGAAAAAATATTTTTTATGACATTCTTTTTCTTTTGTTTGATGAATCCGTTTTTGGATGTTCCAACGTTTCATTACCGCTTTTACGAGTACTTGATAATGGTTTAGGATCTACTTTTGACTTTAGAACAATACGAGTTGGACGATTTGGATTAAGTGAGACACGAGTTGAACTTGTACTTCTATTGCTATTACGATTATCACGATTATCACGGACATTTCTTGATCTGGATGCATCAATGTTATTTGTAGAACTAGTTTGTCGGGAAATCTCGCGAATAGAAGGGGAGGGTCGAGAAATTTCTTGCTGATTTTGCTGATATTGCTGATTTTGTTGATTTTGTTGATTAACCCGGGATGATGACGTCTTCGAAATTTCCCGAGAAATTGATTGTTTAGTAGATGATACCCTTTGTTGAGCATTGGGGTTAATCTTGGTGGGTGGTCCTCTAGGAGTAATGTTTTGTTTTGTTTCTGACTCTGGAGGTATCCCTAAAACTTTATTAATTGATATCCTTAAAGGTTTCAACATCTAAAATATTTAAATATTTAAAATATTTAATAATATTATATATATAAATCGCAAAAAAATAGTAACTTTAATAACTCACATCTTGAGCAACCCTGAGTGATTCTTTCCATGTTTCCTCACTAACAGTTTGACTATTATCACTTGATGCTTCCTCATTTTGACAAAGCATGTGAAAATTATCAATTTGTTTTAAAATAGCTTTTAATTTTTCAATTAATTTCTTTTGTTTATCTGCTTTATCTCGAGTTGCTGAATTAAGTGATGAATAATAATGCTTTAAAAACTCATTGCCAGCCATGTGTAACGCTTTTAATTTTTCATGAATACGGATCGGAAAAGTATCTAATAAATATAAAAATTAATTAAATTAATTATAATTCTTTTTTTTAAAAAAAAAAAATAAAAATAAAAGAATACATTTTATTTACCCAAACTGGGCGGTGATTTTTGAGCATTTCTTTGTTTGTTTTGAATCATTTCATTACACTGTTTTGTAACCATAAAAGATACATTTGGATCTATCAACTATAAAAGGAATAAAAAAAATATTTAAAGGTAAATACAAAGTGAAATTGAATAAATATTCTTATTTAAATTACATTTGATAGATCCGGTTTCCAATTTGAAAATTCATTTTTAAATTCTTCAAAAATTTCATCAAATCTCTAAATTATAAATATAGATTAATAATAAATTTCTCATATTTCATATAAATTGCGTAAATTATTATTCATTTACCTCTTGGGCGTCTTCCATTTCAACTTCAGAACCAGAATCTAATTTTTGTGCAGCAAAATATTCGCGAACATCTTTTATATCCAATTTTAACTTTTCTTCTAACGGTTGAGGTTTTAAGTCTTCTATTAAAATTTCATCAAATTTTGACTATTAAATTTAAATGAAATATTTAAGTATTTAATAAATATTTAAGGAAAATTTAACAAATTGAATACTGACATTAGCAATATTCACAATTAAAATTTTTGATTTACCAGCATTTCTTTTTTATTCCATTTTGATTTTTCTCTGCTACATAATGAAAATAAAAAAAAATATTATTAATTTAATGCTTTAATTTAATATTTTAATTTAATGTTTATAAACATAATGGAAAATATAATGAAAAAAATAATGAAAATATAATGAAAATAAATAATTTTGTAAATACCTAGCAGATTCTAATATTCGCATACCATGTCTATTATTATGTCTTATTATTGAAATAATTTTACTTTGACCTCCTGGTCTCATTGTAATATCTTTTTCAATTTCAACCTATAAAAATAAAAAAAATACATGATATTAATTAAATGAACGCGAGCAAGATGAAATAAATTTATAATAAATTTACCCCCAAGTGATCTTCCTGAGTCGCATTTAAGTCATGCATCAAACTTATTTTTAATCTTTTACTTGCAGGATCTTCTTTATTTAAATCTAAAAAATGAATAATAATTTAAGAAAATTTGTAGAATTTATTCATAAAATAATAATTTTTTTCAAAATTTTATAGACATACCTTCTTCAGTTTCGGTCCACGATTTATCAAATATTTCATCTTTAATCGCCATAGAAACGTTACCTCTATTCCTCTCATTGAATTTAGATTGAACATACCGTTTCCAAAATTCTTCTTCGGTTAACATCTAAACAATTAAAAAATTAATTAAAAAAAAATTAATTAAAAAAAATTAATTAAAAAATAAAAAAAGAATTAGAAATTATTCATTAAATTTCAAACCTCATATTCACCTTTTGCTTAGTAACATATTCATTAAATGCAGATTTGACACGAGGATATTCATCAAAAATTTCAGAAATTAAATACTTTGGAATATTGACTGTGGAATCTCCACTTTCTTCAGTTACTGGACGTAAAGTAGGCATTGTTGATGACCTTCCCTTCTTCTGTGACATTTGAGCTAATTGATCCCTTAAAAGGTTCTATTTTAAACATATTTTTTAAATTTTTAATTTTACAACAAAAGTAATAACTCAATTATTATTATTTAAATTAATAAAATAATGTAACGCGTACTCTTCGTTGATCCCAAAATTCTTCTTCACTTATACATTTTTCCATAAAAACAAGAGTTTTGTGTCGATCTGCTAAATTTTTATCTCTAACTAAAAGCTCTCTTCGTAGCTCTAGCGTTCTTGAATTGGGAATTTTCCTTATAGGAATATTTTTTCCATTAGGAGGAACTGATCCATGTCTTACTGCTGGTGAAGAAGAGCCAGATCCAGGAGAGGGTGCAGCGGAACGTTGGGAAGAAGGTGAAGCAGCAGCAGATTTTTCTCCTGCAATACATGATGTTAACTCTGATTGTATTTTAGGGAGTAAATTCCAATTATCAACTATAAATAAATGCCCTTGGTCAGGGGATGTGTTTATTCTAAATTTCGGATCAGCACTTGGGTTATTCCTTTTTCCAATAAACAACTCTAGTTAAATAAATTCAGAAATTTAGATCTTTTAGATCGCTAATGCTCTAATTCCTTCGATCCTTCAGTTTTACTTACTGTTTGTTGGTGAATGTGGAACTATGACTTTAGGTTCTTGTTCTCCTCTCGCAACCCAATAAAGCCTTTTCGTTGTTATTACTAATTGTCCTGGTACTTTCGAATAAAATGCATCTGTTTGTAAACGAATTTTTTCGTTTGAGAAATCCATTAGAGATTCAGAGTAGTTCGTCGTCGTTAATTATTTTCAGTTTTTTCCTAATTTAGTTAATCACGAGTTACTATGAGGCACAGTAAAAAAGATTATCTAAAAATATTTAAAATATTTGGACTTTTGAAATATGTATTCTTGTTTTAAATATTTTTATTTATAATAAAAATCTATAATTTTAATACATTTTGTCTTTTTAATCTTAAATAAATGAAGAATATGAAAGAACTTGGTGAAAGTCAGTAAAACTAATTACAGCAGTTATTTCAGTAAAACCAAAAAAGAATAAATATAATAATAATACCAATAATAATAAGTTTTAACCCAATTTAAATATCAAAATATTAAAATTCTTTTTTTCTCTTTTTTCTTCTTCCTTTTCATTATCCAACCCAATAATTTTATTACCTTCTAGCTTTTTCTATAAATAATAAATTTTTAATATTTAACACAATATCAAATTTTTTTTATATTTCTTTAACTTTCATTATTAATCTTAATTGATTTGGTTTTTGGATTTAATGTACACCAGCCTGCCAAAAGTATCCAGACAGCTGTTTTTTATCAAATTTTTTTAAAAATTTCAAGGGTGAATTCTGACACAATGAATAATTTAAATTGCACAAACTTTTTTTTAAAAGAATTCTCGAATTAAGGGCTATCATATGATATCTCATTTATTCAAATTGGATATCTACTCGTTTTAAAATCTTATCTTAAATAAAAGTTACCAAAAATATTAAATTAAATTGTTAACCGAAATCTCTTTCGATTTCAGTAACTATCTATCGGAAGTGCCTACTATCTTATAAAAAGTTGTAATCCTAAACTAAATATACAACTTTTATTAGTACCATATTTTATGTTTTCTAGTTAAAATTAAAACTTTACTTAGACACGACTAAAAAAATGATTGAAATTATTGTTGATCATTTACTGTTTAAAGAAAATTATCAATTGTTGTTACATATAAAACATTATTTTATACCAATGAATTCTTAAAATTTTTATGCCAATAAAATAATAATAATAATAATAATTAATTAGAAAAAATTCAAAAATCTTATGGACGCAAGAGACGAAAAAATTTTTCTAGGAGTTCAACCTCCTGAAGGAAATACTTCAACATCAAAAGCTTTAGCAGTTCTCTTTTTGAAAGACCAAAAAACAAACAAAGTTATGAAACATGACATTTTCAGAAAAACTACTACACTTCCAAGAGTCCTAGAATTTCCTACTTTTTTCCTTTTCACAACTTATAAACAACAAAAACAAACTACCTTCACAGAAAACATTATAGACAACCCTGAATACGCAATGCTGGTTACCTTTAATAGTATTAATATCTCTTACAACACAAGAAAATTTACAGCTGTAGCTCAAACCTTTGACACTATTCCTTCTTATTTACAACAAAAACGTGTAAAGCAAGCGACAAATAGTATGGACAATATAATACTCAACTAGGAAGACCAAGAACTCTACATCAATGCTATCAACTCAATAGAAGTAACAGTCACTTTAGAAAATACAAACTATATTTTACTAAACTCTTCTAACTCTTCTAGCGAAAACTCTCCAGTACCTCCAAAAAAAAAACGCATAACTCTCTCACCTCCTAAAAGTGATCAGCAGGCAAATAATTCAGCTGACAAACAAAGAACTTCAATTACGCGACGTGACTATGAAACACAAAACTGGTTTAATATGCAAAAAACACAAAATAAATATGCAACCAACACAAATACAATACCAATAACAAATCATAGATTTCCAGATATGATAATTAATGATATACAAAATCTAAATCTAAAAAATGACCTAGAAAGTTCTATTCACAATTTACCACCAATCACAATAAACAATTATACACAATATTTGACTAAACCCAGAAATACCTTAATACTGTTAAACTATTTAACAAACTCTGAAAGAAGTGTGGTTCCCTTTGAAAAAGAAGCACTAAGGGTTTTTCTTTCGCAACATAACAAAGACAAAGCTATATTTCCTAAACCACCAAACAACTTAGAAGATGCTCCAGACCACATAAAAGAATAGCTGATACTATTAGAAAAAGAAATTAAACAATTCAAAGACAAAAATAATGTTAATAACAACGAAACTCTCTCTCCTTAACTTCATAGCGAATTACGAGATCACTTGAGAATGAAAATTATGTGGTGCTATTTATATAGTATAGATTTCTCAAAAAATTGGAGAGGAAGAGACATGGCTCAACTTATAATATACGTAATTAACTTCATCTTACCACCATATAAAAGACCTAACAAAACAGAATTTAATTATACCTAATTCACCAGACAATGTGTGAAACACTTCTATAAATTCAAATCAGCCAAAAATTCTTTACCCGAAGACCCTACCAACTTGCATAATAAAACAATAGCAGAATTTTCAAAAGTAAACTTTTCACTTAGAGACAATACATATACAGGTCAAAATCAAAAATATCGGATATATATCAGGCACATATTGGCTATATATCGGGTGCCAGATATTTATGGATATCGAGTATATATCAGGCACATATCAGGCACATATCAGAATATCAGATACCCGATAGTCATGATTTTTATAAGTATCAAATTGTTAATTTTACAAAATTTATAATGTACCCGATATTGTCAT